>OZ018317.1:219649996-219794996 GCA_963969495.1 Ceratothoa steindachneri
ATGTGGTTTAATGGATTCATATATATATATTATATAATATATATATATATATTATATATATATATATAGTTCATTTTCTAATTCTCTTTGGTTCTTTATTTATTAGACTTGGCATATTATTTCCTTAATTTACACAAATAGCAGTTTTTATGATTTGATAAATCCACTGAGCCTCCATTTGTGGAGTTCCTCGCTGGGACTACTAAATCTTACGATTTGTTGCCAGAAGCCTACCTATTTTATTAAACGAACCCTACAAAGAAAAAGGAGTGAGAGATGGAGAAAGAGAGAGAGAGAGAGAGAGAGAGAGAGAGAGAGAGAGAGAGAGAGAGAGAGAGAGAGAGAGAGAGAGAGACCGATAGAGAACGATAGATGATGGAAAGGGAGAAAAAGAAGAGAGAGACAAGAAAAAAAGGACATGATGTGAAATATCCCAGGGTTTCAGGGTTCTTCTTCTTCTTAAAAAAAACAACAAAAAAAAACTTAGATATAAGTTTGCTTGATTCGTAAGACCAGTTTGACTGTGATTATTAAATGAGCGCACTGTAACACTTCACTTTACCAATATTAGAAGTAACGAGAATTGACGTGAAATATTTAAATGCAGCAGAAACACAACCCTAATAACTTCAGGAATAATTTCAGAGAGACCGAGAAATGATAGATATAGAGGGAGAAATGGGTGGGGAGGAGAGAAGGAGGGAGAGAGAAGAAAAAAAGAAAAGAAAAAAGAGAAATGATCAGAGACGGAGACGGGAAATAGAGCTAAGAAGTAATGACTTGGAGAAGATAGATAGATAGATAGACAAACATAAGAAGAGAGAGAGGGACAGAGACGCATATAAAGAAAGGAAACGGAAGAAAAGGGGAGAGAGAGAAACAGGAAAGAAAGGACATGATGTGAAATACCCCAGGGTTCTTTATAAAAAATAAAATAATATATATATATATATATATATACATATATATGGAGCCCATCTGGCGACTGCCTACTTGAGCATAAGTCTTCGTACTCACGATAGCCTATTACTAGGCTAAATTAAGATAACAGAATGCATAAAAAAGCAACAAGAACAACAAAACCCAAAGAAACAACAAAAATAATAATGAAAAAAAGGAAAAACGAAAAGGATAGCAAGCACACTCGAGTATCGAGGGGAGGCCACGGCGCAGTAACGTGCGACCTACAAAAAAGTTAGATAAGGTGGAGGAGGCCACCCTCATCCGAAAAGTCAAAAAGTCCACAAGTCAGTGTGCACAAACATATCCCGAGTAAAAGGGACAAGCGGTAGTGACCCCGGTCATCCCGGTACTGGGACAGATACTGTGCGTGAAGATCACGCAGACTGGGACATTCAACGAGAATGTGCCGAACAGTCTGGGGGACAATACAGTCGTCACAAAAAGGCGCAGGCAAGCGCTCTATCAAATGGCGGTGCGTCCCGAGACCGAGAGTGTACCCAAGCCGTCGCGGCGCAATGGCAGACGGCTCCCCTCGACCGTCTCCAATCTTCTTTGCCAAACAGCCTGGAGAGCTGCCCGTATTCATGCTATGTAATCGATGTGAGGAAGAGCGAAACGCTGGTCCGGTCGCAGAGTCCTCGCAGACTCTTTGGCGCCCTCATTCTCCTCAATTCCTACATGTCCAGGAACCTAGCAGAAGATAATCTCGACATGCGCCCGGCTCGCCAAAACCGTGGCGTCACGGATATCGCGAACCAGGGAATGCGGAGATTGCAATGCCCCGAGAGCACTTAGGGCGCTTTGTGAGTCGCTATAGATCACAATCCGGTCTCCGACCTGGGCACGTCACGTAATCTCCCGTACCGAGTGGTATATTGCAACCAGCTCGGCCGTGAAGACAGACGCAGTGCCTGACAGAGCCCCGCTGACTTCAAACAGAGGGCAAACGGCGTGGAAGCCGACTCCCTCTTGGGACTTGGAGCCATCCGTATACACTGGTACGGTTCCAGCGTGACACGAGGTGTGCTCCAAAAAGGTCGAACGCAATACTCCCGGCGCAGTACAAGCTTTGGGAGCAGAGGCGTGGCGACAAATGGTCAAAGGTGTTGCCCTCCATGGTGGCGTCCTAAGCAGAGAGGGCCCTACCCACACCCTTACGCGGAATCGACGATCTCGCAAAGATTCCTGTGGAGAGTCTCCATGATACCGTATCGCCATGCGGTATCATAGGCCTTTTCCAGATCAAAAAACGCCGTGGCGTATTGCTGTCTACGAAGGAATGTCCCGCAAACAGCATTTTCCACTCATAGCAGAGCATCCGGCGTGGAATGGAACTTGCGGAAGCCGCACTGTGCAGTAGACAGATGGCCTCCGCTGTCCAGAAAAACGCTAATCTAAAATTTACCAATTTCTCCATCAACTTGCAAACGCCAGGGGTTAGAGAGATTGGGCGGAAACCGGCCTGGGTAGAGTTATTTCTTCCCGGTTTGCGAAAAGCGAGCATAGCAGCGATTCGCCAGGAAATTGGGAGGATACACTCTACCCAGATCCTGTTGAACAAATCTAACAGAAAGGCCATGCCTCGCTCACCCAGGTGTCGAAACAAGGCGTACAGGACATCGTCCAGACCAGGGGCGGTGTCTGCGCACTAAGTGAGAGCGGAGCGCAACTCACTCAGAGTAAATCTGTCGTCGAAAGCTTCTCCGTCTATGGAGATAAAGTCCAGTCGGGCCCCTTCCGCGACATCACGACGCGCATTGAATTCTGGTGAGGCAGCATCCCGGCTAGAGAATGCAGAGAAAGCGGTCGCGAAGGATTCCGCCACGGACGCGGGGTTCCAGATTGCGGTCCCATTCTCCTGGAGAACGGGAGGTGGGTCCTGCGATAACTTGTACCGAATCCTTTTGACTCGTTTCCACACCTCTGCTAGAGGGGTCTTCTCGTTAAGTGAAGACACGTATGCCCGCCAAGAAGAGCGGCGGGCGTGCTTCTAGATATACCGGAACCTGGCCCTAGCCCGACGAAATTCACCAACAGTGAAATCGTTCGGGCGGCGCTTATAGCGCATGTAGGCATAACGCTTCTGTTTTGTGGCCATTTAACACTCGGCTGACCACCACGGGAGTGGTCAGAGTGCAAAATGTTCAGACGTTCTAGGAATAGTAGCCATGCTAACAGCGATGAGGTTGCCGGAGAAGAACTCAACGGCCTGATCAACGACCTAAACTCTTCGACTGAGATTGAGAAATCAGTCATTTCCTGAAATGCGGACCACCGCGCCCGCGCAAGCACCACCGGGGCTGGCTCTCGGGCGGCGGCGGCACAGAAAATGATATTTGAATGGGAAAGTGACCACTACCATCGAGGTCATCAACCCCCCCCACCCCAAATCAGGCTGTGCATCCGGAGAGCACAAAGATAGATCGAGGGAAGCAAATGAAGCGGCTTTCGCTCAATGATGTGTAAACTCATCCACATTTAGGACACTTATTTCCAGCTCGTCGAACAGGTTGGCACAGACTTGGCCCCTGGGATTAATCGAGTATTCTCCCCAGAGGGGGTGTCTACCGTTCAGATCTGCGAGCAAGAGAAAGAGACGTGGCGGAAGTTTCCCGCGTTGAAGTCGCCTGGCGGTTGAATATACGCGGAAATAACAGTATGCCTACTATCCAGGTCCAGCTGCACAGTTACTGCCTGAAAGGAAGTATCTAAAGAATTGAGAAGAACGGAGAGGCTGGAGCAAATTCCACCACCAGCGAGCCTTCTGTCCTCACATAAGCAGCCGCGGATTTGTGCTACTTTGCCGCTCGACACCGTGGATCGAATTCCACTTACGATCATTTCATGGCAGAGTTACTACTCGAAACACCAAAATCATCGAGCTCTGCGAGATTCGGCGGCAGGAATGATTCTAGGTCATTTCTACACACCGGACTACTTGCAATAATAATGTTTAAAAAAAAATCCAGTGCAAGTAAGTTTACTAATGTGTATATTTTTTAAAAGTGTAACTAGTGAAAATTTCAGTGTACGGTGATAAGAATAATAGTAATTCTGTAAATTCGTGTATATATCAATATTAATTTAACTCCGTTCCGTGTAGTTTAAGAAAAGTGGCGTGCTTCCTACACACATGGAAATGTACATAAAAATAGCGTAAATAGTGAAATTTTAGTGTCCGGTGTTAAGAATAATAGTAATTGTGTGAGTTCGTGTATATATCAATATAAATTTAACTCCGTTCCGTGTAGTTTAAGAAATGCGGTGTGGTTGCTACACGCAACGGCAGCTACTACATGCGGAACGCTTTAATCAATGTTGATAAATCGTTTAGCATAATATAGGTTATACAAAGAATCTCAGGAATGCTGACCCCTCTGAAATCTATCTTATCCAGTCAAGGATAACAATGTAATACGAGAGTATATATAATGTTGTGGGAGCGCCCACAAAGCTGTAGGTATGCTTAGAAATTTAAATCTAGATTATACTGCAGCCAATGATAAAATTGAAGGATAGGCATACTAAAAGTTGTGCCGCTCACACACACGCAACATAATTTTGTTTGCATTTGGGAGTTGCAGCTCATGCGTCCGGACCCTCTAAAAAACCTCTGTCTACTTTGATTAACGTAAGCGTTTGTACGAAAGATGTATTATATATAAGGTATTAATATTACTGCTATCTGAATTCTCGGTTTCTCGCTTACTTCCTTGACTGGTTTACAAATAAATATATATGTATATCCGCGAGGACATTTGTTACAATTCTTCCTATTCCAGCGAGCCACTTTGCTGGTGCAACTTTAGTGCTAGGGCCATGCTCTCCACAAATATTCCCTCGACGAGATTCGAAACCGTGCCGAATGATATCGTTGGTCCACTTTCACTGTGCACGTTGCCTGGACAATCCTACCCGTCGCATAACTGTTTACAGGCAGACTTGAAAATGCTACAAGAATGGTCAGTTAAAATGCAAATGAAGTTCCACCCTGATAAATGCAAAGTAATGCACATGGGAAATAGCAACCCCCAGCACAAGTACAAAATGACAAGAGATGATGGAACAGATCACACACTACAGAACACCACGGAAGAGAAGGACCTGGGAGTCCTTATTGATTGCAATCTAAGCTTTAGTAACCACGTCCAAGCTCAAGTCAACAAAGCCAACAAGATACTTGGGGCAATTAAGCATACATTCCAATATCTAGACAAAGATGCCTTCCTCCCCCTGTACAAGAGTCTTATTCGACCCCATCTGGAGTATGCATCAGTAATCTGGTCTCCAAAAACTAAAAGAGACAGAGATATGGTAGAGAGGGTACAGCGTAGAGCAACACGCATGGTTCACAGTATCTCTCATCTCTCCTATTCGGAGAGACTAAAAGCCCTTAATCTACCTACCCTATACTTTAGAAGACAGATGTCAGATGTTATGCAACTATATAAGATTTCACATGGACACGACGAACTGCAAATAGGAAACCACTGTAAGCTGTGCGACAGGTCAATGTTTGCTCCGGGTCTCTCGACTAACACAAGAGGACACTGCTTTAAGTACCAAGTGCAGAGCTCGTCCGGTCCAAGAGCCAATTTCTTCCCGACAAGAGTCACTTCAATGTGGAACAAACTCTCAACAGAAACTGTAACCAGCAAAACTGTAAATATCTTTAAGTCAAGATTAGATAAAGAATGGAAAAACCACAAAGACCTCTACAGTTATATATTCACATATTGAAAAATCCGTTCTCCATACAACTAAAAACAACAGTACGGTCTCATTACCCAAGAGGGTACCTATCGACCGGGATTCAAGGTAAATTCAAGGTAAATATCTACTTTCGTGCATTGACCGGGCTACAAGATGGATCGAATGGTTGCCAATTACGGATATAATTGTCGTGATGGTTGCTTTGGATTTCCTAGACGGATGGATTTCAAAATTTGGAGTCCCGCTATACGCGATAACCGACATATGGGCCTAATTCGAGTCCGAATTGTTCAAGGAATTATCAGCTCTCGTTGGTTATCATTGTCTCAGCACGACGGCGTACCGCCCATCCACGATTGGGATGGCGTAAAGGGCACGCGGGACTTTGAAGTGCTCCATCATGGCACGTCGACAAGGCTGGCTGACGTCCCTTCCAATTATCCTTTTGAGCATTTGCTCATCGCTTAATGACTCGGATTTTTACCTTTCACAACAGTCACAGGGACTACATCAATTGTCCGAAACCCTTTGTTTCGCCCTCGTCTTAAAAAAAAATCGATTTATTCAAAATTCATCAATGAATTAGCCACTGCTATAGCACAAGTCGACTTTATACAACAATCGGAAGGACAACTACACTCGTTGCCAAAAGCTTCTAGTGAGGCAACGCATGTGTAGGTTCGGATAGATCGTGTTCGCAAACCGCTAGAAGCGCCATATACTGGCCCTTTTCCCGGTGATCGAGCGCGACGAGGTCTACAAGTTGGAGTTCCTGGATGACAGACGGGACACTATCTCGCTGGGCAGGTTGAAACCGGCAAAGCTCACTCCCTCGCATGATGGCAATGCATTGAGTAAGCAGTGCCACCCGGAGACTCACGCGAAAGATAGGGGAACGACCTCTTGCACCTCACGTCAAGGGGAAGGGGGTGAAACGGATGACAGTGAAGTACCAATAGATTCGGAGATTCGACTTCCTGCTGTAAAGTTTTATTGTTTCGCTCTCTTCAAGTAGTTTTTTTTTCACTCACTGTCACCAGACCTATTTACTTATTTTCTATATTTCACTGCTCTTGCCCTCGGTCTTTCGGCTCTCCTTTGGCAAAATGTTCCATAGGGACAAAAGCCAAACAACTTTAAATGACTTATTTCAAATATAGATAATGATTGGGATTGAGTTGACGGATTTTACATGGTGTTGACCTATCTGATTAGCTCCGCATAACTAATGTTTCATTAAATAAATCTTTTTATATATATTTGTAGTAATTAAGGTTTGCTGCACTTATTTATAATTGGGAGCTTATACAGGCCTACTGATTTCCGGTAGGTCTTTTGAAATGGAGGATGACCCCGATGGGTCTCCTCCTGATAATATAAATCTTCCATTCAAATACTTAATAGTACCTGTAAAAGAAGATGATAAATTTAATGACAAGCCCCTTCAATTTAGCATTGCCCTTAAAAACAGTAATTTACTTAATGATATCCAACATCATGACGCAACTTTTACTGGTTGCACAAAAAATTGCATTATTAGTAGCAGTACTAAGATTAAAAATATATTCTTAGATAGTGCAGGTTTCTTACTAGGTGAGTGGAAAGTAACTTGTAAATTACTATCAGATCTTCCAAAATCCTATGGGGTTATTGGCCCAATTGTTCTAAATGAGAATGTAGTGGAAATAAAGAATGAATTAATATCTAAAGGCTACCCTATACTATCAATGTCTCGTATCAATAAAAGAATAAAAAAAGATAACACTCCAACACAATTTATTAAAATTGACTTCTCAGTTGAAAATAAGCCAACTATAATTAAAATACTGTTTACAAATTTCCATGTAAACGATTATATTCCACTACCGATACAATGCTTCAGATGTCAAAAATATGGACATACATTTAATTCCTGTCGATCAAGAGCAAAATGTCTAATATGTAGCAATGACCACTCAGCTAAATACTGCCCAAGAGGGACTTTAAAATGCGCAAATTGCAACTTAAATCATGTATCAACCTTCAAAGGATGCAAAGTATACCAGGAAGCTAAGAAAGTTGAAATCGTAGCAAAAAAGTTAAATATTAGTTATGAAAGTGATAAAACACAAATAAAAGAAAACAATAATGAACCTTATAATATAAACTCTTATCAATCCTCTACTTCCAAGGAAATTGCTGCAATTATCCAAAACCCCCAAGAAGTTAACCAAGATAGCTTGCGCATATCTTAAAAACTAACCTACAAGATAGAACCATCAATAATAATACAGCAAATGGCAAATCAATTCACCATCAAACCTTGATTAATAACCCCAATCCACTTGTTTATGATAAGACAAGCAATCCAAATTTTCTTACTAATTCAAATACATCCTTTACCGACCCCCTCAAAATTAGTAATCAAAATAATGCAAACGATAACACATATTTACAACTTTCTCTTAATTGCTTTGCTTAAAAGACTCTTGGGACAGAAGGAATTCGAAGAAGCATTAGTTGAAGCAAAACAAATGATGAGGAAATAGTAGAGGTCCTTTATAATCATTTTGCTTCAGTATTCACAGAAGAGAAACAAGTTAGATTAATTGATGATAATTCTAAGTCAAGGGAAGTAGTGATAAATTCTATTAATATAGACAGAGAAGAAATTAAAGGGCTTATAATGCAGTTAAATACTAGTAAGGCATCTGGCCCTGACAACATTCATTCTAGGATATTCAAAGTAGGTGTAGAAAGTATTGCAGTAGCTCTTGAGAAGATATTTATTAGATCACTAGAGTCTGGAGAAATAGCAAATGATTGGAAATTGGCAAATGTAGTGCCAATTTTTAAAAAGGGAAGCAAAGAGGACCCAAATAACTTTAGACCAGTAAGCTTAACTTCTATAGTCTGTAAAATTCTTGAGAAGATGGTTAAGAAGGGAATTTCTGATCATCTAGAGAGTAGCAGGTTAATTAATGATGATCAGCATGGTTTTAGAAAAGGTAGATCGTGTATAACTAATTTACTGGATTTTATGGATTATGTAACTAAAGAATTAGATAGGGGTGAGAAAGTTGATGTGATCTACTTAGATTTCAGCAAAGCTTTTGATAAGGTTCCATATAGAAGACTAGTTCATAAATTAAAGCTGCATGGGATATCTGGGAAGGTTTTAAATTGGATAACTGAATGGCTGAAAAATAGGAAACAGAGAGTTGTACTGAATGGAGTGAGGTCAGAGTGGAAGAATGTTATTAGTGGTGTACCTCAGGGATCAGTTTTAGGCCCTTTATTATTTATAATCTATGTAAATGATCTTGGGCAAGGTGTAAATAGCAAAGTATCAATTTTTGCTGATGACACTAAATTGGCAGCTGTAGTCAAAGAGGTTGAGGGTAGCTTTAAAGTGCAGGGTGACTTAAATAAGTTGTTAGCTTGGGCTCAGAAGTGGCAGATGACTTTTAACCTTAATAAATGCAAAGTTATTAACATGGGGAGAGATAATAGGGAATTTAGCTATGAGATGGATGGGTATTGGCTTAATTCAGTTGAAGATGAGAAGGACTTAGGAGTAGTAGTAGATAGGTCACTGAAATTTTCAAAGCAGTGTATTGAGGCAAAAAATAGAGCAAATAGGGTGCTAGGTTACATTAAAAGAAATGTTAGCTACAAGAGTAAGGAGGTCATCCTTAAACTATACAACTCTTATTTCAGGCCACATTTAGAGTACTGTATACAGGCATGGTCACCACATTTTAGACATGATATAAACTTATTAGAGTCAGTACAAAGGAGGGCAACAAAAATAATACCATCCCTGAAGCACCTTGAATATGAAGATAGACTGAGGGTATTAAATATGTTTTCATTTGAAAGAAGGTGTGTGAGGGGAGATATGATTGAGATTTTTAAAATCTTTTCTGGGATGGATAAATTGGATTTCAGCAAGTTATTTGAGTTAGAAGGTAGTAATAGAACTAGAGGCCACCACTTAAAGATTAAAAAACAGAGGTGCAGACTGGATGTTAGAAAATATTTTTTCACTAACAGAGTGGTGGATTATTGGAATAGCTTGCCACCTGAGACTGTAGACAGCCCAAACTTGAATGTTTTCAAGCGCAGATTGGATGATTATATGGGTATGTAGGGTTAATTTCTTACTTTTTGGTATATGGATATGTGTCTTGACTCATTCCTGTGGGTGCATTTTCTTTTTATTGTATATTTTGGGGGACTTTGATTTTGTTTTTGACAGACTCCTATGGAGGCTTTAAATTATATATTGTAGATGCATGGTTGGACATTCCTATGGATTGTTAAATTGTATATTGTAGATGCATGATCTGACAAAGTCCTATGGATGCTTTATGTGGGTGGATTTGATGGATACGGATGACCTTTGATAGGCCCTTGTGGCTTTTGTCATCCGTGAAATTATGTTGTTATTATTATATCTCAAAATCCACTTGAAGAATTAGATGAAATAATAGAAAATATAATAGAAGCCAGCAAATTAACTTTCAAACTTAGTATTAAACCTAAAAGCACTAAATATAACAAACCATGGTGGACAGAAGAATGCAGCAAACAGGTGGCTCTGAGGCGGAAGGCTAAATGTACTAATGAAAGAAACTTCACTCCACAGAACACCATAGCCTTTAATAGACAAAAAGCTATAGCACAAGACAATTAGAAGAGCATAAAAATATCTTTACAAAAATTTATATCTAATATAAACTTTAAACCTCCAATTCAAGATATCTGGTTCTTTTTTTAAAAGTTCAGAGGCACTTATAGAGAACAAACATTTCCTCTTATTCAAAATGGTAATCCAGTGCTAGGTGAAAAAGAAAAGGCAAATATTTTTGGACAGAATTTTGAAGATATCCTTAAAGATGGAGATCCAGTTATTTTAAATGAACAACAAAATAAACTGATCAGTGATGCTACAAAAGACTTATCAGAAGATTTTAACAAGGAATTCACTTAGGAAGAATATATTGATAGCTTAATCAGCATCTCAGAAAAAGGAGGAAAAGCCATGGGATCTGACTTAATACATAAAGCATTCCTAACAAATCTTCCACCAGAACCCCGTAAGGGGCGCGGCGATTTGCCATCCTGGCCGCCGTGCTGAAGGGATCCAGCGCCCCATCCAGCCCCAGCTTAGCCTCTCTTCCTTCCTTCAGATAGCCTGTATTTCTCCCTTACCTCGTCTCATCGCTTTTCATACAACCTCTCCCACAACTTTCACTGGTCAGCCTCTAATTTAACAGGGTAGATGCTGACCTTCTTCTCAAGCCAACCGTCCCGGATCGGGGCTGAGGGGGGAGGGGACAATGTTCCCTAACCCCTGAGCTCCGGTTCGGGATGGGTGTTTTTTAACAACCTGCTTCATCCCCACCCATACCTTCCTCACATCCCTTTTCCTCTCCTCTTCACATTCTATCATTTTTACGCTGTGTCTAAGGTGGAGCCGCCATGCCGATGGACTGCCAGGCCACCAGGCGGGAGGGGTGGTCCCAAATGGCGGCGCCGGGCCTGCAAGCACCTCTTGCAGTGCGGGCAACTGTGAGAGGTGGTGAGCTATTGCGTTCTGTGTAAAAAAGAGGGTCACCATGCCCAATGATGAAGAGAAAAAAACCCCCCAACCCCCAACTTCCCCTGTAACATCAACGGAGCCCCCCTTGGATGAAGGGGACTCCCCCTCACCCCCTTCTCTGGAGGTGCTTTCAGGCACCTCCCTATTCCCAGCGGCAGTCCCTCCTTTTCTTTCTAAGGCAACTGCCAAGAAAGCCAGCAGGCAGCCCATTGCCGACCGCCCCTCATGTAAGCGGCTCGGTAGGGCAAACTGCCTTAGGGGGGAGAGGGAAGCCAGGCCCCTTCGGTCGCTTCCCTCAAAAGACCTGCTGGCAAGAATACTAAACCTTGCCGGGGTCAAGGCCTGTGCCTCCCCACAAAAGACTCATGACGCTGTCAAGGGGACCTGCGATGTCCTGGGAGGGGATGGCCAACTGGAGGCCCCTCCTGTGATAGACATGGTCCTTGAGGAAACTCAGCCCCAGACGATAGGGCCTTCCATGGGGGGGAATCCGGGCTCGGCGCCAAGCACTGATCCCGAATCCGCCCCTATGCAAGGTCCTCCTCAAACGGCTGGGGATTCTGAGGCAGTACAAGGAGGGGAGGGATCTCCTCCGGATGATGCCCCTGTGACCACCAGGACCTTCTCCATTTCGGAGAAGGACCTGGCTGAGGCCGGTCCATCTGGCCTAGGGGCTTCTACCGGCGGAGGTGAGAAGCGGGTTCATTCCCTGCCCTCCTCTCCAAAAAAGAAAAGGACGAAAAAGACATAAAAGTCTAAGAAGACTCGGGGCTCCTCTCCATCTGCGAGGGCTGTGGGGACGGATGGGTCTGCTGCCACTTTGGCAAGCGACCAAGCCAAGACCGGCACATCCGGCCCCTCTGCCCCCCCAGTTGCGGAGCCCCTGACTAAGACCAAAAGTGCACAGGGCGGAGCCTCGATGACATCGGGGCCCCTCATTCAGAGGTTACCTGGCATTTTCGAGCCCACTGGCTTCAAGCGCTTCCTTGTTATTCGCTCCACTGATGGCACCATGTTGTCCAAGGGCAACATGATCCATCAGAGGAGAGGATTAGCTAGTGCAATTGGTAGAGAGCCGAAGGTGACCCGTTTCTCGGACGGGAGCCTTCTGGCGAATGCGGCGAATCCCGCCTAGGCAGCCAAGATAAGTGCTCTTCGGACACTTCATGGCACCCCGGTGAGTGTGACGCCGCACTCTACCATGAACTTTGTGAAAGGAGTAGTTTATGCGAGGGAACTCGTTGACTACTCCATTGAGGACATCACCCTAGAGCTGGCTGACCATGGGGCAGTCAAGGTCGAACGTGTGATGAGAAAACAGGGAGGGGCCTCGAGACCCACCCCTACACTCTTCGTCACGTTCGACTGGGACAAGTTCCCTGAGTCGGTGTGTGCCAGTTGGTAACGCTACCGGGTGAAGGCATTTGTGCCACTTCCGCGGCGGTGCTATTACTGTCACCGCTTCGGCCATACAAATCGCTCATTTAGACGTGCAAAGTTGGGGTCACCCGAAGTATGTGTAAATTGCTCCAAGGTCGCACACGATAAGTCCAAATCGTGTGTGGCCAAGTGTGTCAATTGCGGAGAGCCGCACCCCGCTTCTTCAAAGCAATGTGGTGCATATCTCCTTGAGAAAGAAATCCTGGCCGTTCAGGCCCAGGATCGACTCTCATTCCGCGAGGCTAAGGACTTGCTCCTGGCGCGCCCGGCTCTGCCTGGGACGTCATATGCCTCAATAGTTAGAAAGGCACCCTCTGCTCCTGGCCCATCCAGGCCAACGAGCACGATTGTTTCCGCGCCCATTCGGAGCCCTTCTGCAGGCTCTACACAACCTGGGCGCTCCCCTGGTAAAGCTGGCAGCAAAAAGGGTTCATACCCAGCCCCGGCTAAAACCAGGGCTCCCCCCTCTTCCCCCAGCGTGACCGTTTCCCATAAGGCGAAACGACCACGCGCCTCCACCGAGTCGTTAGACTCACAGGAGGCAACACCCCTGAAGATGGTCGCTAGGCCATCTTCGGGGGTTCCTAAAGCTGTCCCCCGAAAGGAGGACAGCAACAAAGGAGCTTCGGCTCTTTCGCCCACGCCCCTAGGTGGAGCGAGTGTCTCGGAGACGGTGGTTCCTCGAAAAGAGGGCCGCCCGCCTCTGAAGCCGCAACGCCCGCCTAAGGTTTTGAGGTGGAGGGAGGAAAAGACTTACATGGTGAGCCAAACCTCCCCCAATAAGTCCTCGAAGGCGACAGCGCCTTCAGCGCTTTGTCCGGCCAACAGCGCCTGGGGTTCTCCCCCCATTGAGCAGAGGGATGAACGAGGAATATTCAAAAGAGGTGCATGTGATGACCGAAGGTCCCGAGGGACATGGCGTGGCAAGAGGGCAGAAAAGAGGTAAGACGGGACCTTGTTGTTTAGGGCCTTAAATGTGAAGAGAAGTATCTTGAAGTGAGTACGGGATCTGACAGGGAGCCAGTGCAGTTCATGCAGCAAGGGTTTTGAGGGAGAGAAGCGAGGGTGACGGAGGAGAAGCTGGGCAGCATAGTTCTGTACAAGTTGAAGGGGTCGGAGAGAGGAGGATGGCAGATTCACAAGCAGAGAGTTACAGTAGTCAAGGCGTGAGGTGATGAAGGCATGAACAGCAGTCTCAAGACTTTGGCGATCAAAGTGAGAGCGAATGCGAGAGAAGTTACGAAGGAAACATAGAGAGGATTTGCTGACATTGCGGATATGAGGCTTAAAGGAGAGATGCTCATCAAAAACAACACCCAGATTCCTAATGCAGTCAGAGAAAATGATAGTATTACCGCCCAGAGTAAGCGAGGGAAAGAGAGATTTAGATTTTTTGACAAGAGCAGGGGTGCCAATGAGGAGGACCTCAGTTTTAGAGTAAATTATCATACGGAGCTAACCGAAAGTCATTACTTATATTTCTCAAGGCATATATTATCAGCAAGATACAATATGGATGTGAAGTTTATGATTCCGCCTGTCAATCTGTAAAAAAGAAACTAGATGTTATTGTTAATGCAGGAATTAGAATTAGCATTGGAGCAATGAGGTCTTCTCCCATTGCCTCTCTTTATGGTGAAACTTGTATGCTACCACTTCAGTATCAGAGAGATTTTGTTAGCATGAAGTACTTTTTAAAAATACTCTCATCGCCAAATAACCATATTTTGAAAGAAAACTTAAATATTCACAAAAAAGCTGTCACAGAAGTTATGTGGACTACCCAAAACAAACCACCTTATTACTATAGAGCTATCAATCTATGTAATAAACTTGGCATAGACCACTTCATATATAGGAAAGCCTATATCAGTAATATACCACCTTGGGAAAACATGAAATTACCGATACAATCGAATTTACCAATAACTCCCAAAATCAATGTCAAATATTAGCAAAACACTAATAGAAGATTACATCAACAACAATTTTACCAGAATCCCAAAAATATTTACCGATGGATCGAAAGTACTCCTAAACGATAAATGCTCATGTTCAGCTGCTATCTTTATTCAAGACTCTGGTCAGTGTTACTCTTAGAAATTGGATGGAGATCATACCGTACTTTTCACTGAACTATTTGCCATTAAAAAGGCACTTAGTCATTGCAAAAACTACTCAGCCACATCTGCTGTTATACTTACTGATTCACAATCTAGCCTCTATATATTAGAAGACCACAGAACAAGCCAAACATACTCAAACGTGGTTAATGAAATAATATCATTGTGGTATTCCCTTCAGAGCAACAATCATAAAATATATTTCCAATGGATATCCTCTCACATAGGGATAGTGGGAAATGAAAAAGCAGACCTATTAGCTAAAGCCTCCCACAATTTTAATAACATTGAAACCACTCCATTCTTTAAAAGCAAAATTGTAAACTTATTAAGAGAAAAGATACAAAAAGAATATTCCTCTATTTGGGAAAGATCTGTAATTTCTACTCAATTTAGTGAAATAAAAAACAAATTCAATCATTGGCCATGGTCATTTGATAAACATAGGAGACTCGAAACTGCACTGGTCAGACTGAGATCAGGACATGTAGGCTTAAATTGATACCTAAACAAAATTAAGTTAAAAAACTCACCAAATTGTGATCACTGCAATTTACCTGAGGCAGTAAAACATTTTCTATTAGAATGTCCTGCTTATAATATAAAAAGACAAAAAATGATAAGCAATCTAAGCTTACTGAATATAAAAAATATAACTCTCAAAACCCTTCTGGGAGGGGGTGGTTTCAGCCCACATACCCAAGAAAAGATAAAAAAATACTTCTTAAATTTCTTGCTTCTAGTAGAAAATTATCAAAATTATAAAACTAAAACTGCTTAAAAATAATGAATATATTACTATTATAGGTACCTAGTATACTCCAACTTGATTATCACAATAACTATAAATAACTCAATATCTATAAACTAAGTCTGCTTGATCAGTCACTATTTTACCTTAATTACCCGATTAAGAAATTTAACTTGTCTATTAATACCTACGTAAATGTTACCTTTGACCAAATCCAGTCAAGAACATATTCTGGTTCAAATATTAAGGATACTAACAAGGTTCCACTTCTTTTCTGAAGCCCTATGGAGAGGAGCCCCATAGGTGAAGATTGGTGTGGGTTTCTATTCTATTAACTATAACTATCACTTTCAATTACCTCAGGAACCAGATGTAACTCAAAGTTAATAAATATCTTTAAACTTATTTATACAGGTATTCACCTTTAAAAGAGAAATCAATAAGATTTTACATATTAAAATAAATTAATAATAAGATAAAAAAAAGGAAAGAAAAGAGAGAATCATTAGCTCACCTAATTATAATATAAACTCATATTTCTACCAATTATACAGTGCAGCAAACTGTGTACTGTCTAACTCTCTTAGACCCACTATCATTAACACACCTCCAAAAAAACCTGCAAATTAATGAAGAACAAATAAAAAATACTGGTCTGGTGGGAAGACATGCTTAGACTCAGAAGTGGCAGATTACTTTTAACCTTAAAAAATGCAAAGTTATTAACATGGGAAGGGATAATAGGGAATTTAGCTATGAAATGGATGGGCATTGGCTGACTTCAGTTGAGGATGAAAGGACTTAGGCATAGTAGTAGATAGGTCACTGAAATTTTCAAAGCAGTGTATTGAGTCAAAAAATAGAGCAAATAGGGTGCTAGGATATATTAAGAGGAATGTTAGCTACAAGAGTAAAGAGATTATCCATAAACTCTACAACTTGTATGTTAGGCCACATTTAGAGTACTGTATATCAGCATGGTCAGTACAAAGGAGGCCAACAAAAATAATACCTTAACATAACATAACATAATTTCACAGATGACAAAAGCCACAAGGGCCTATCAAAGGTAATCCGTATCCATCAAATCCCACCCACATAATGCATCCATAAGATTTTGTCAGATCATGCATCTACAATATACAATTTAACAATCCATAGGAATGTCCAACCATGCATCTACAATATATAATTTAAAGCCTCCATAGGAGTCTGTCAAAAACAAAACAAAGTCCCCCAAAATATACAATAAAAAGAAACTGCATCCACAGGAATGAGTCAAGAAACATATCCCCATACCAAAAAGTAAGAAATTAACCCTCCATCCCCATATAATCATCCAATCTGCGCTTGAAAACATTCAAGTTTGGGCTGTCTACAGTCTCAGGTGGCAAACTATTCCAATAATCCACCACTCTGTTAGTGAAAAAATATTTTCTAACATCCAGTCTGCACCTCTGTTTTTTAATCTTTAAGTGGTGGCCTCTAGTTCTATTACTACCTTCTAACTCAAATAACTTGCTGAAATCCAATTTATCCATCCCAGAAAAGATTTTAAAAATCTCAATCATATCTCCCCTCACACACCTTCTTTCAAATGAAAACATATTTAATACCCTCAGTCTATCTTCATATTCAAGGTGCTTCAGGGATGGTATTATTTTTGTTGCCCTCCTTTGTACTGACTCTAATAAGTTTATATCATGTCTAAAATGTGGTGACCATGCCTGTATACAGTACTCTAAATGTGGCCTGAAATAAGAGTTGTATAGTTTAAGGATGACCTCCTTACTCTTGTAGCTAACATTTCTTTTAATGTAACCTAGCACCCTATTTGCTCTATTTTTTGCCTCAATACACTGCTTTGAAAATTTCAGTGACCTATCTACTACTACTCCTAAGTCCTTCTCATCTTCAACTGAATTAAGCCAATACCCATCCATCTCATAGCTAAATTCCCTATTATCTCTCCCCATGTTTATAACTTTGCATTTATTAAGGTTAAAAGTCATCTGCCACTTCTGAGCCCAAGCTAACAACTTATTTAAGTCACCCTGCACTTTAAAGCTACCTCCACCTCTTTGAGTACAGCTGCTAATTTAGTGTCATCAGCAAAAATCAGCAAGATCATTTACATAGATTATAAATAATAAAGGGCCTAAAACTGACCTCTGAGGTATGCCATTAATAACATTCCTCCACTCTGACCTCACTCCATTCAGTACAACTCTCTGTTTCCTATTTTTCAGTCATTCAGTTATCCAATTTAAAACCTTCCCACATATCCCATGCAGCTTTAATTTATGAACTAGTCTTCTATGTGGAACCTTATCAAAAGCTTTGCTGAAATCTAAGTAGATCACATCAACTTTCTCACCCCTATCTAATTCTTTAGTTACATAATCCATAAAATCCAGTAAATTAGTTAAACACGATCTACCTTTTCTAAAACCATGCTGATCATCATTAATTAACCTGCTACTTTCTAGATGATCAGAAATTCCCTTCTTAACCATCTTCTTAAGAATTTTACAGACTATAGAAGTTAAGCTTACCGGTCTAAAGTTATTTGGGTCCTCTTTGCTTCCCTTTTTAAAAATTGCCCCTACATTTGCCAATTTCCAATCATTTGGTATTTCTCCAGACTCTAGTGATCTAATAAATATCTTCTCAAGAGCTACTGCAATACTTTCTACACCTTCTTTGAGTATCCTAGAATGAATGTTGTCAGGGCCAGATGCCTTACTAGTATTTAACTGCATTATAAGCCCTTTAATTTCTTCTCTGTCTATATTAATAGAATTTATCACTACTTCCCTTGACCTAGAATTATCATCAATTAATCTAACTGGTTTCTCTTCTGTGAATACTGAAGCAAAATGATCATTAAGGACCTCTACTATTTCCTCATCAGATTCTTTCAAAACCCCTTCATATTTAATAGTCCCTATTTTATTCCTGTTAGATTTATTATTGATTCTATAATAGCTAAAGAATTTTTTAGGATCTTTATTATTATTTTTAGCTAAATTAATTTCTGCTGTCCTTTTGGTCTTCTTAATAATCTTATTTAGTTCATTTCTGGTTGACCTATAATGGTTTAAATTATCTAAACTACTCTCACTTTGTAATCTCTGGTATGCCCTTTTTTTCTCTGAAACTTTATTAGCTATTTCTTGATTCCACCATAATGGTTTCCTACATTTCTTCCTAATAAACTTCATTGGAATACACTGTTCCTGAACCATGTTTAATATAGTCTTAAAAATATCCCACATCTCATAAGTATTCTTTCCATGGAATTCTATATCCCACCTAATCTGATTTAACATGCTACGTAATTTATCATAATCTCCCCTATAAAAATTTGGAATTTTTGTGGAGTTTGTCGTTGTTCTACCCTTAACTATTTGCAAATTAAACCGAACCATCTGATGATCACTGTTTCCCAATGATTTCCCTACACTCAATCCTTGAACTAAGTGATCATCATTTGAAAGAATCAGATCTAATATATTGGCACCCTTTATTGGCTTATTAACAAATTGGGTCAAAAAGTTATCCTCAAAACACTCCATAAACTTACAACTTGCTCTATCTCTTCCTATCATATTTTCCCAGTCTACAGAAGTTAAATTCAAGTCACCAAGACTAACTGTATCTTCTTTGCATCCTTTACTTATTTCCCTAATCATTAACTCATCTATACAATCAGTCTGTCCTGGTGGTCTATAAAAAGCTCCCAAGTGTATTTTCCTATTTTTACCAACCTTAATATCTATCCATAATGATTGACCTTCTCTTTGATTTATAGAGTTATTTAGATTTGAAGAAATGCTATTTCTGATATAAATAATCAACCCACCACCAGTCCTATCTCTCCTTTGACTAATGTACATAGTATAACCCTCTAGTTCAAATTCACTTACATTATCATTAAATATATTTTCATTAACCCATGATTCAACTATACATATTATATCTATAACTTCATGAATGATATAACTAAATAATTCATCCCTCTTATTTCTAAGATTACGAGCATTTGTGTAAATACAACTCAGCCCACCTATCCCTGAAGCACCTGAGGGCCTATCTCCTCTGCATCTCCTTTCTCTCCTTCCCTGACCCTGTACTCTTGTATTTCTCTGACCACTATCACTACTCAAGTAATTTAACCCTAAAGCACTTCCATTAGCCTGCCTACCTTCTACAAATCTGTGTTTGCTTCCTTTCCCTGCCTCACTTTGAGCTATTAAATTTCCCTGACCACTATAAAAACCTAGTTTCCCGCCTCTAAAGACCTAATAACACTATCTAATTCCTACCACAAAACCTCAACCCCATCTCGGCTCAGAATATGAAGATAGACTGAGGGTACTAAATATGTTCTCATTTGAGAGAAGATGTTTGAGCTTTTTAAAATCTGCTCTGGGATGGATAAGTTGGATTTTAGCAAGTTACTTGAGTTGGAAGGAAGGTAGTAATAGGACTAGGGGTCACCACTTAAAAATTTAAAAACAGAGGTGCAGGTTGGATGTTAGAAAATATTTTTTCAATGGAGTGGTAGATTACTGAAATAGTTTGCCATCTGAGACAGTAGACAGCCCAAACTTGAATGTTTTCAAACGCAGATTAGATAATTATATGAGGAGGGAGGGATAATTTTGAGAGGGGGAGTTATTCTGGAGTCATTCCTGTGGATGCAGTTTTTTATTATTGTATATTATGATTGATTTGGATTTTGAAGAGTCTTGATGATGATGCTTTTTGTTTTTGACATATTCCTATTGTTTGAATTGTATATTGTAGATGCATGATCGGACACAATCCTATGGATTGTTTAAATTGTATATTGTAGATGCATGATCTGACACAATTCTATGGGTGCATTTTGTGGGTGGGTTTTGATAGATGCGGATGGCCTTTGATAGGCCCTTGTGACTTTTGTCATCTGTGAAATTATGTTATGTTAATATTTTCAGACAGGTGTTTTTGAATTGCCTCTCGGATGGTACTCTCCAACACCTTTGACATTATGCTTGTTAATGACACAGGACAATAATTCATAGGCTTTATTCTACTGCCTTTTTATGGATGGGTGATATAGGTGCATTTTTCCAAGCACTTGGGACATCACCAGTGTCGATAGAAGATTGAAATATCTCCCTAATTGGGTGGCTCATTATATCAACACATGCCTTTAAAATGACTTGCAATACTCTATCAGGTCCTGGAACCTTTTCCTCTCTAAGTTTCTTCAGCCGCATCTTGACCTCCTTTGTTATTATAACAGTACTTACTTTGTTTCCCTGGAAAATGTACTCTGGTGCTGGGGGTGGATGACTTGTGTCTTCCCTTACAAAGGTAAAGTTGAAGATAAGCTGCTCGGCTGCTAATTTATAGATTATTTCTATATGCATTTGGTTATTCGTATATGTTCTTGTTTACTGGAACTGATTTTGAGCTGGGCTATGAGTTACTATATCAGGCAGGGTTGGTAAATCAGAAAACCAAGCCCTAAAGTACCTGTGTTTTATTACCTGGATTTTCTTGGCTTTTTCAAATGAAATTTTGAAAAGACCCAGGTTTTTTTTTTTTTTTCAAAATTACACTTTTTTTCAAGAAATGAATGCTACTTATCATTATTTTATTCAAAATTCATATTTATGTTTAGAATTTAAACAAATATGTATCAAATTAAGATTATTTCTCTGATACTGACTCATAATTCATCTCTCCTTCTACAGGTTATGGCTATCATGGGTACCCAAAATTCTTAATCAGTGATCTGTTACTGTGACCTGTTCTTACTATAATATAATTATTAAACTAAGTAATTATTAATATATAAAAATAGAGATAGTTATTCTTTTTCTATGTTATTCTAATGCTTGTAGCAGCCTTTGTTTTTTGAAAAAACTCGGGTTTTGTTGAGCTTTTTCAAAATTTCAGGTTTTTTGCCAACCCTGATATCAGTGGCTCTGCTCCTCCCCATACCCTCTCTCACTCCGCTCACCCTCAGGAATAAGTAGTATGATTTGTGCTTTATTTCCCAAATCTTTTGTTGTATTACTTGTTCCTGAGGGTGAGTGAGAGTTATGCCCCCCCCCCTCCATATATATAGTAACTCAGAAACCAGCTTGAAACTGGCTTCCAGTAACCAAACACATAGATGAATATTCTATAAATATAAAGTAGCTTATTTTGAACTGTACCCAAAATCACCTAATCAGACTAAAGCAGGGTAAATATACTCACCTAATCAGCTACCCCAGAAATGGGTCATGTCTTATTTATTCTGCAGGTAAGCCAGCTGTGATAAGTTGAGCTAGGTAAGAATAATTAATGTATCACAGCTGATAGTATACCTTTGCAGCAACTATCTAAACCCAGGTTATTTTCAGGTTATTCATCATATGAGAATAGATCTTCTTCTAGGTGATGATGTAATATTGATTTAAAGGAGTTAACTGTAGATTTAGTGACTACCTCTGGTAGATTATTCCATTTCTCTACTATCCTGTTACTAAAAAAATCTTCTAAGCTCCAAGTTAGAATATTGGTATATGACCTTGAAGATATGACTGCGATTAGCCTGACGTGGGGAAGGGACAAAGATCTCCAGGCTGAATTCTACTCACCGTGAAATATTTTCCAGCATTTTATCAGGTCAGCATGGAGAAGATGCCTTTAATTGAATAAAGATTTAGTATGTGAATCTCTCATTATAATTTAAACAAAATGTTAAGATAAATAGTGGGGTTGTAACTCCCCACAATTAAAGGGAGGGTTTTTCCCTTCAAAATGCTAGGTATATAATACAATATGATTTGACGCAAAAATCACTAAGAAAAATCAGATAATTTTTTACATTAGCGATTCTGGCATTTTAAAAAGTTTTATCCCATAATTCTTCATCCTCTGTTCAAAAATCTTTTATTGTACTACTTGCTCCTGAAGGTTAAAGAAGCGTAGTGAGTGGGGGGGGGGAGGTATCGGGCTGGTGGAGACCCCCTATCTGCTGCCCTCATAATGGCAACACATAGCTCAAAACTGGCTTCCAGTAAACATTTTTAGCATGGTATTCTTATTTTTCCCGATGTTCAGTCTAACAAAAATGGCGCCTTTATGCGTGGATGAATGAAAGTTGAAACAGGATATTGTTCAATTTGGAAAGAAACACAATATCCAAAACACCCAAGATGCTAATGTAAAAAAAAATACCAAATATCATGCCGCCCTAATCTTGACACCTAAAGCAGAATTTATATATAACAAGAGTATGATTAATGGCCAATACAAGTTGATTGTAAAATTGATTATAACATAAATGCAGTTAAAGGCATATATTTCTGCCCCAAATTATCATTTTTAACCAATTAGTCGCCAAGTGAATTGCTTAGAAATCGCCCTCAAACAATTCTATACTTGCTATCTCATTATAGAAAATAATAAAATAAAATATTTGAATCCTTTATTATAAATCAAATAATATATCATTTTAATTGATTTAACCTAAAAATTATTAATAGACTTCTATATATTTAGAATTATGATTGGAAATATTTGCTTGTTGCTCAAAATTATTTCTTGTTAACTGAAGAAATGAATTGTTACATTTTAGCTACTGCTTCTAAACCAACGCGATTTTATAGAAAACCTTGCTTATTTCTTATATATTTTAATTAGATGATTACTCACTAACATAATAGTTTGACCCCCCAAAATGATGAATTATCATAATAAATCAGGGTGAATATGAAATTAAAAGTGAAAGGCCCTTGTGCGATTACGTAGCACTGAATCATGGACCTTTGAAGGCCCTCAGGTGACTAATGGGTTAATTAAGGTAATTTCAAAGAGGGGGGGGGGGGCTTCCACCACCATACCCCTACAATTTTTAAATAAACTAGTAATATTCTTAATTTGAATGCCTAACCTTAGATTCAAATTCAAAAGACGATTGATAAATGTCGCCTCTAGTTTTTCTACTGCGTTCCTTGATTTCAGACATATAAGCCACACCCTCAAATGCTATTTAAATCAATCATATTTTCTTTAAAATTGGTTAATATGAAATGTCTATATCATATTTTAATTCATAAAAAAAATTCCTTCAAAATGATATACCTAATATAATATGATGTGGTTCAAATTAAAGATAGGGCTCTGGCTTCCAAGATGGCCGCCTATCTATTTTTATGTCAGAACTTAGAATACCAAAAATGGATATTCTTATGTATTTTGATGAGCTGAATAACATTTATTCTATAACTTTTATTGATTAGAAGGCTCTAAAACCCTGGGAATGACTCGCTATCATTGTATCAATTTACCAAGATCTCTTATTTGAAAATTAAAAATTTAGAATAAGTCGCTAATTAAACTCAAATGGCTAAATAAAGGCCCATCTCATGCCTAATGCCATTACTTACTTTGACACTTGGGGGAGAGAGTACCCAAGAAGCTATATTATCAATACCTTGTTTTCCATTGAAATTTACTACCCAAATCCATTTTGGGCTGTGCATTTCATAAAAACAATGAATATTGGAGCACCTAACAATGTCTGGCAACTGCATTGAATTTGAACCCTAAGGTGATTATTTAAAAATGGAGGAGGGGTGCTTTGCCCCCATACCTCTCTTAATGATAGTAGTTGCACTCCCTCCCATGCCATTTTTAATCATTTAGTAGTATTCACATTTCAAAAGCCTCCTAGCATTAGGTTTCTCATCATTAGGTGTTCTAATGTTCATTGTTTTTATGCTCTATTTCTTGAATTTAGACATATAAGCCCCACCCCAAATTAAATCAATCATATTTTCTTTACTATTGAGTAATATAAAATATCCATATCGTATTTTAATTCAGAAAAAAATCCCTTCAAAATGATTTACATAATAAAACCAGTGATTCCTTTTTATATTGGTTCGTATATAACAAACACCCAGCAAGAAATTGGGAAACAAGTGGAGTTATCACATCAACAGTTGTCGATTAATGTAATTTTGCTTGAGAGATTCCCTTCCATTATTACAAAATGAATACAAAAATATCTGGTAACTATTAATTGTTTGAGGCAATTTTGTCACAAACCTAACATAACATGACCTAGCCTAACTTAATGTACCTTATCATAAAACGGTTAGGATAGGAATTTATGATTGTTTTTATCTCTTCAAATTTGCTTATTTTCCCCGAAAATTCCTTACTTTTTGCAAGAGCTATGCTTACATAAATATGAAGCTAACTCGAAAGTAAGCCATGGTTTGTGGCTGCAATGAACATCTTATTTGCATTCCCGGCTGCTAAAAATGTAAAAATCCCCCATTTTCCTTGTTTCCTATTATAGGAATAATAAAAAAAAAAACAATACTACACAATAATATAATCAATATATAGTGACAGAAAAATAACAATGCTCAGTTAATATGTAAAGTTTTGTGTAATTTTGTCGCCCAAATTATTACCCCTCATTTCATGTGGCAGTACATATTTAGTGGCAAATTATTATTGTAACTTTTTCACCCCAAGTTACCTGAAATGATTTTTTTTACTATACACCAATGCATTTTAGTCATATACTTTCTTTCTATTGCTTTTTATATAATTACCATTAAACAAAGTCTGCTGACCAAAGTTGTGTGCTCTCACCTATTCTGAATTATGACTTTATTACCTTCAAAACTTTGAATAATTCCCAGTCTAAGAACCTTGGAAGGACCTTGGCAATTATATCATTCGAAAGAGAATGTAAAACAACATAAGAGCTTCAAAATTTCGTTAGAATTGGCCTAATAGTTACAATGTTATTAAAAAAAAACAAAAAACACAATGAGGACTGACTGACATAGTGAAATATAGTCGCACATGATGAAAAACATGTACATTTCTCTTTCCGTAACTAATATAAAAAAAATTACCATTCATGCACTCACTGGACTTAAAAAATTTCTATCAATAATTGTGATGCAATCACAAGTCGTTGAAAATTATTGTGATTGCAATTACAATTGCGGAAGAACACAAGTCCCAACTGCAACTATTGTACATTAAATATATGAAATAAAAGAGGAACTAATATTTATGCGACAAATATATTTAATGAAGATTTATTAACATGCTTTAATATTGGAATGTTTTATTTGAAACTAAAAAAAAAAATTACCATTCATGCACTCACTGGCCTTTTTAACAAATCTCTATCAATAATTGTGGTGCATTCACAAGTCATTGAAAATGATTGTGATTGCAACCACAATTGTGGAAGAACACAAGTCACAACCGCAACTATTGTACATTAAATATATGAAATAAAAGAGGAACTAATATTTATGTGGCAAATATATTTAATGAAGATTTATTAACATGCTTTAATATTGGAATATGTTTTATTTGAAATTATTTCTTTTGAGCATGAAACAAATGTACTCGATGGAAACATGGCTGGGTGAATAGCTGGACTTTCAAATTGGCTGGCTACTGGTTGTTGTAGCCATTCTTTTACTTCATTTGATGTGTCTTTCTTCCTGGAGACATACCCTTCACTCTTTAACAAGGAGTGGAAGAAGTCATCCTCTGCTTCATTTGTTTCTTCCGTACTGCTGCTTTCTGATGCTGTAATATCACCAAAATATTTTATTTTATACAAGATCTTTTTAGTAAGGTAATCTACTTTTTTGGTATTATTGAGCCACTTTAGCTTGAAATGGGAATGAGAAGCAGATCCCAAGAGGCATTTATTATCTTCCAGCATTTTACCAAATCTGTTGATTGCATTTTCAACAACAGTAGCAAGAGGGCCATATATATCCAGGTATTTTGCCTTAACATCATTAAGTAGATTAAGGCAAACTGTTATTGTTGCAATAAAATTGCCATGTACGCTTTATCCTCTTCTTTCAACACATCCAAGGCCCCAGTAACAGGATTCATCACCATTTTATATTCTTTAAGATAGTTAACTTCGATCTGTGCAAAGCTTGGTATGCCTAAGGTATTGCAGACTTTGTTCAAAGCACTTTCCTTAGATCCAAGAATCTTGTTGAGGTGGCACACAGCATCATATAAAGAGTTCCATCTTGTTGCTCTTGACATCTGCTGCTTGGGGGCTCCTGGCCTGTTTGTTTCACAAAGCTTGGGATTTACTGAAAGCCGATCACAACATTTTATGGTAATCTTTATTACTGTCGTGATCCATAACTTTAGTAGCATCTGTGATTACAACAAGGTTTAAAGTATGTGCAACACAATGAACATGCTTTGGTAAGGCATAGTAGTCGCCCAACTCTGAAGATTGCAGACCTGAAATAAAAACAAGGGTCAAGAACTATAATTCTTTTACTAATTTATATTTATTTATTATACCTGCAAAAGTAGGGTGGCTCATAGATTACAAGCACCACAATCTTTTTGCTCTCATACACACCTAGCTCCTTTCTCTCAGAGCAGGGTACCGCTGAGAGAGAGGCTCACCGTGACCCCTTTTCCCCCCGCATTTGCTTTCATTCAACCCTTACTGCCTCACACAGGATCCCCGCACCGCGGCATGGTCTCTATTCTATTTCCTTAAAGAAATTGTGATTAATTAAATAAAGTTATTTGTGTATAAGTTATAATTTCACTTATCAACAAGTTTCAGTATAGTTATCACTTATCAGCTCATACCTTGGTCAAGTGTTATTGTGACATCTTCAATTGTTGTTTTGCTTTTGTCAGCATCATCTTCCTCTTCACTGTCGCTGTGCGTTGTAGGCCTTGCAGTGGCCTGTGACTGACTGTGATTCCTGTCAGACTGTGACTCGCCAAATAAGCTGCAAGAGAGCAATAGCAATGATTCAAATACAAAGCATTAATATTTTTGACTTAACTACATTTATTTTTATATGAATAAAATATACTATTACTAATATACATTAAGATTCAGTACTAATTTTGTTATGACAGTGATTGAGAAATGTGCCTCTTTAAAGAATTCATGAGTCATTAATATTTTATCATTAATTACAATATTATATTGATTAAAACTTACCTGAAAATTTGGAAGTTACTACCATTGTCAGTGATAGTTGCACAGGTCTTATTCTGTATGCTAAATTGAATGTGAATGTCCTCAATTTCTTTGGCGAGCACATTGAATATTTTTTTTCCTTTCTGCCGATGGCAAGCTATGATCCTCTTTTTTCTTATGAGAGTATGGGGGTCGATCCAATGAACAGTTACACCAAGATATGATCTGCAAAAATGATTGTATAATAGTTAATGAATCAAAATAAATATAAACAAAATTATATAAGCTTATTTACAATATTTATGATAGTAAAGAGTTAAACTATTTAATATTTAGACAAATTCAATATTTAAACTGGAATTTTTTATACATAGATTTTTTAAGAAGTGTAAAAGTATGGACTGTATTGCTATATTGTTGAACAAATTATGAATATAATTATTTGCTTAATCAAATTTACTTGTTCCAGCAAGACCAAGCATCAGTTATCCTTCAAAGAGGCTACTCCACACTTAAATTACTCTTCATTTTTTCTGGTCAATGTAGGCCAATACTCTTCATTTTTTCTGGTCAATGTAGGCCAACACTCATGAGAACTTTCTGGCTGGATTTGCTCTCAACGATTCTGAGTGACAAGTCATTGTCGCCGAAAAAATTAATAAGTCTGTCTTCTAGAATTTTGTTGGAAAAGTAAGAGCCACTAAATACACCCTGAGACATCTTCAGCTGTTTTGGGGAGTGCCCCCTCAATATCATGACGTTCACCTGACAAATCTCCTTTCTTCCTCACATGCCCCTTACATCCTCCCTTCACACCTTGTTGAACCTCGTGAAATTCTGTGGATAAAAAAAATAAATAAAATAATTAGGAGCCCATCTGGTGACTGCCTACTTGGGCATAAGTCACCATACTCATGACAGCCTAGTACTAGGCTACATTAAAATAACTATGCAAAAAAAACAATAATAAAAAGATGGAAGAGGGGCAACAGGCACAAAGCATGCTCTAGCATTGGGAGGGAGGCAAGCCTCCCCGTGGCGCAGTAATGTGCAACTTACAACCCCCCCCCCACATTAAATTATGTGGAGGAGGCCAGCCTCCTCCATAAAGTCCACAAGTCAATGCACGAATCTGTCCTGAGTACAAGGGGACAAGCGGTAGTGACTCCGCTCATCCTGGTACCTGGACAGGTATTGTGTGCGAAGATCACCCAGACTGTGCCAAACAGTCTGGTGGACAACATAGTCATCACAATAAGGCACAGGTGAGCGCTCCATCAAATGGCATGCGTCCCGCAAGTGTTTCCAATTTAGAGACAAGCTCTAGCCATTGCGGCATTTGGGGAGGGGGGGGTAGGTCCATGGGAACAGTCGCAGAAAAATGGCACATAACTTTAGGTTCCCCTCACCATCTCTCATCTTCTTTGCCAAGCATCCTGGAGAGCTGCCCGTATTCCTGCCATGTAATCGGTGTGAGGAAGAGCAAAATGCTGGTCTGGTCAGCCACTCCTTGTGGACTCTTTGGCGAGCTCATTCCCTGCAATTCCTACATATCCAGGAACCTAACAGAAGATAATCTCGTCATCAGCCTGGCTTGCCAAAACTGGCATCATGGATATTGCTAACCAGGGTATGCAGAGATTTCAATGCCCCAAAAGCACTCAGGCCGCTTTGTGAGTCACTATAAATCACAATCCGGTCTCAAACCGGGCACATCGCATAATCGCCTGTACCAAGTGCGGTATTGCAACCAGCTTGGCTGTGAAGACAGACACAGCACCTGGCAGAGCCCTGCTGACTTCAAAGAGAGGGGATACGGCGCGGAAGCTGACCCCCTCTTCGGACTTGGAGCCATCAGTATACACTGGCATGGTTCTAGCCTGACAAAAGGTGTGCTGCACAAAGGCTGAATGCAATACTCCCTGTGCTGTAAAAGCTTTTGGAGAAGAGGTCTGGCGACAAATAGTCAAATGCGATACCTTCCAGGGTGGTGTCCTGGGCAGAACCAGGAGCACCACCAGCCCGAGAGCTATACCTGGCCCTCAAAGGAGGCCCTCAAAGGAGTTTCCTGGCTGTCAACTGGAAGGGCTTAGGGTATGACTGGTGTCTCTCAGTGGCATAGGCACTGTTGAGATCAGCTGTGATGCAGTGAGAGCTGTTGGTGACTATGGGAGGTGCCAGGCTCACATGTACAGGTGAATAATGCACTGTGCATGGTGCAGAGCGAGTGGCATCTCCCCAGCATCAGCAAGTAGGCTCTCAATGGGGGAAGTGTGCAAGGCCGGTGTGGTGGTTCAAGTCCACCTTCTGCAATACACGCTTGGCTGCATATGAATAAAATGCATCAGTCAAATACAAGATCAAGGAAACGGTGCGAGTCCACCACTTTGAGATGCACCCGCTCCCGCCATAAGGGGCGCGGTGGTTTGCTGTGCTGATGGGACTCAGCGTCTCATCTGGCCCCAGCTTAGCCCCATCTCCTTTCAGACAGCCTGTATTTCTGCCCTACTTCCTCACTTCCCCTATAACCTCTCCCACAACTTTCTCTGGTTGGCCTCTATTTTCACAGGGTAGATGCTGACCTTCTTCACAGCCAACTATCCTGGAGCGGGGCTGGGGGAGGGAGGGGACAATGTTCCCTAATCCCTAAGCTCCGGTTTGGGATGGTTGGTTTTTAACAACCTGCTTCATCCCCACCCATACCTTCCTCACATCCATTTTCCTTCTCTCTTCACACACTATCAATTTTACGCCGTGCCTAAGGTGGAGCCGCCATGCCAAAGGGCTGCTAGGTAACCAGGCGGCAGGGGTGGCCTTGAATGGTGGCACCTGGCTCTGCCAGCTCCGTATGCACCCCTTGCAGGGCGGGGTACTGTGAGGGGTGATGAGCATCTGCATCCCGTATAAAAATTAGGGTACCCATGCACGATGGTGCAAATCTAAAAAAACCCACCTTCTTTCCCTTTCCCCCTCACAATGAACGGAGCCACCTTCGGGCATCTCAACAGAAAAAAAATGGAGGATCCCCACCCCTTTGTGCTCTCGCAAGGGACCCTACAAATCTCTCTAACCGGAGAGGAGACTTACTCCTCTCGTTCACTACAGGTGTGTAGGGGACCCCCTCACCCCCTTGTCTGGGGGTCAAGGCCTGTGCCTCCCAAGACAAGACTCATGACACTGCTGCCAATAAGACCTGTGATGTCCTGGGGAAGGGAGATGGCCAATTGGAGGCCCCAGCTGAGATCGACTTGGTCCTTGAGGCACCCCAGCCTCATACGCTAGGGCCTTCCATGGGAGCGAATCCAGGCTGGGCGCCAAGCACCGAACTCGAGTCTGCTCCTATACAAGGTCCTCAAACGGCTAGGGTTTCCAAGGCAGTACAAGGAGGGGATGGATCTCCTCCTCCGATCGGTGCCCCTTCTCTATCTCGGAGAAGGACCTTGCTGAGGCCAGTCCATCCGGCCTGGAGGCTCCTGCTGGAGGAGGGGAGAAAAGGGTTCATTCCCCATCATTCTATCACAAAAAAAATGAATAAAAAGACTCGGTGCTCCTCTCCATTCACAGGGTCTGAGGAGATGGATGAGTCTGCTGCCACTTCGGTAAGCGACCAAGCCAAGATCGCCACATCTGGCCCCTCTGCCCCCCCCCCTCCCGGGTGCAGAGCCCCTGACTATGACAACAAGTGCTAGTGTGCAGAGTGGAGCTTTGATTACATCGGGGCCCCTCATTCAGAGATTACCCGGCATTTTTGAGCCCGCTGGCTTCAAACGCTTCCTTGTTATTTACTCCACTGATGGCAGTATGTTGGCTAAGGGCAACATGGTCCATCAGAGGAGAGCTTTAACTAGTATTGGTAGAGAGCCGAAGGTGACCCGTTTCTTGGACGGGAGCCTTCTGGTGAATGCGGTGGATCCCTTCAAGTTGGCCAAGATAAGTACTCTTCGGACACTTAATTTCGCCCCGGTGAGTGTGACGCCGCACTCTACCATGAACTTTATGAAAGGAGTAGTTTATGTGTGGGAACTTGTGGACTACTCCATAGAAGATATCACTCTAGAGTTGGCTGACCATGGGGCGGTCAATGTCGAGTGTATAATGACAAAACAGAGAGGGGCCTTGAGACCCACCCCTACACTCATCATGTTCGACTGTGACAAGCTCCCTGAGTCAGTGCGTGTTGGTTGGTAGTGCTACCGCCGGAAGGCATTTGTGCCACTGCCGTGGACGTGCTATTACTGTCACCGCTTCGGCCATACGAATCGCTCATGTAGATGTGCACAGTCGGGATCACCTGAAGTCTGTGTAAATTGCTCCAAGTCTGCACACGATAAGTCAAAATCGTGTGTGGCCAAGTGTGTCAATTGTGGAGAGCCGCACCCTGCTTCCTCAAAGCCATGTGGTTTATATCATCTTGAGAAAGAAATCCTGGCCTTTAAGGCCCAGGATTATCTCTCATTCCGCGAGGCTGAGGACTTGGTCCTGGCATGCCCGGCTCTGCCTGGGACGTCTTACGCCTCAATGCTAAAAAAGACACCCTCTGCACCTGGCCCATCCAGGCCAACGAGCACGGTTATTTCCATGTCCATTCGGAGCGCTTCTGCAGGTTCTACTCACCCCAGCTGCTTCCCTGGTATATAAAAAACAAACCCATTTTTATTCACACACATTCTTACAGAGGGAGGGAGGGAGAAGGTATTGGTAAAGGGGTGGGAGAATGGCCCTTCACACACACACACACACACACACACACACACACATTCGCTCCACCACATCTGTTTGTCCCCTATCATGATGTCATTCTTTCCTTAGCTCATTGACGTTTTGCTTTTCTGATCATTTTGCCTTACTAATACACATCATTTTTTTTTAAACTAAAAGGACTTGCTAACTTGTGAATATGATTGTGATCTCTGCATTGGGAATTCTGACATGATTGAAATTAATTATACAGTTACACAGAGTTACTATTTATTATTTTTTTTTTATTTAATAGATAGTAAATACTATAAAATTCATTCCTAAATGATGACTGATAAATAGTAGGTAAGGCCGGGGGTTTTGTGATGAGCGGCATGGCTAATGTGTCACTTCCAGCATTCACAGAGCTGCTAACAGTAGCGCTATCTACCGGATTAACGGAAATATCACCTGCACTCGAACAATTAGTGGGTATTGCACTTTAGATAATTTTATAACTTTGCTGGCATTTCTGTCACAAAATGATCCATTTTAGTAATTCCTTATCAAGAGTACAAAGTCTTTACGAGCAAACTGGATGAGCAGAAAAAGCACACAACCTATTCCAGCAATAGTTACAGTGAGACTGAAGCTGCCCACGCAACAGGAACAGGTCTCACCCGCAATAACATAGATCAACTTGTAATGAGTTTGAAACAAGTTCAAACCAGAATGGAATTAAATAAGTTTTTTTCTTTTTCTAGATTTTTCAAATTTGCAGTTGCGACTTGCAGTGTATATAGCTTAAAATATTTGCATTGAAAGCCAATTACGAACTCATTTAACATAATTGCAGCACAATCGCAACCCCAACACTGGTTATTCCTTATGTTCCTACCTTCTTAGTCCTCTGCTCATTTTCCTGCCCATTGCTCTCTAAATTTATCTATAATATCACATAATACCTTCACTCTCATTTATCCCAATTGTGTGCAACATCCACTCACTACCTACTCAAAGCCTATGGACAATTTCAGACACTAGGCACCTATTATTATCCTCCAAATTTCCTAATTTTCTAACAAATCCCTATATCTTGATACTAGCTAGCTCTTTCGACCTAGTTTTCCCTATGTCATTCACTCCTGTCACTATGTAAAATTCACTATGTAAAATAACTGCATCCCTTTCAGCATCATGCATTATCCTTTTAATTCTCTCATCTTATCTGCTACATGTACACCTGGCAAATAAACCTCATCCTCCTCTTGCACTCACATTTCCCCAAAGTCCTATCTAAATACCTAACCTGTGATTCACCCACCGCAACTACTTCAGGCCCTTCATTTGCTTCGCATCCACCTATAACCCCCCCCCCCCTCCCATTTACCTAGATCTCCTAGGAGAAGTTGTAGCATATGTATATATATATATATATTAACATTATTTTAATTTCAGAAAATATGTACTGCTCAATCCAAGTTGCTTCTTGATATGGAAATTCATGCATCTCGGTCAAATGAGAAAATTGAGGAAATCTACATTAAGGAGGAAGTTGTTGATTGGATAGAAGGAAATATCTCAGAACATTCATTTCAAGATCATAAACAATGTGAAGTATGGATTTATTGATCTTGTTTAACTTTATTTCCCCACTAAATTCCATTATTTATTAGTAGAATCTAGAGCCTCAAACTATTCCTACTATTCTCTGGAATATATTGTAAAAGAGGACTACCTATATAAAAGGTGCTGGCCTGGTAAGCTCTGCCATTAAATTTTCCAGTGTTGGTATTGGTGTTTGGCTGTTTCAGAATTTGTCCAGTTAATCTGTTTCTGGTGTTGACTGTATGAAAATAAATTAGATACGACTCAAGTCAAAGATTGGGGATGGAGCTGTGCTATTGAGCTATGAGTAACAGGATATAATACATGGATGGGTGAGCTTGATTAGTATGTGGTTAAGTTGATATTTGCAAAAGTGAAGGTGCCTAAGAGCTGAAATAAAAGTGATGATGAGAATGAGAGGTTTTGAAATGACTCCAGATGGTAGGTGGATGGAATTGGAAGGGGGTATGTTTATGGTTGTAAGAGATATGAATGGGTGCTAGGATGAGAGATTGGAATAGCTGGGGCTTTTGATATAACTGGTGAGAGATCACCAGTTACTTCTCATTCTCAATCCAATTTAAATCCTTAACCAGTCTCTCTACTCCATCTAGGATTCCTTCCCATTTCTTCATAGCATTCACTGAATCTTGCACCTATTGCACACATCCCATTTATACTCACTAACATGGAAACCTACAAATACTGTTCTATCATATACTCCATCTCAATCTTCCAAAGATCCCCAAAATTCATCAATCTCACACTCACCAAACTGTTCCCTCCATCCACCCTTTCTCAACTCCTTCCTCTCCCCTCTTACACTAACCTTCCATGCTCAACTTCTATTAACTGTGTCCCTTTTATGTACTAGCTATAACATTCACTTAATCACAGTCTTCCATGCTTTCCAACCGACACTCATTGACTGGATGTTGCAACAAATATTCACAAGGTTTATGCCATTTCCATAACTATCACTACTATGCTCTACATTTATTCAAACTTCCATCCTCTCTTTCACACACTGACCCATAACTTAGCCCATTTAACCAAACTTTCTCACCATAAACAGACCTTCAAACTTCTCCTTCAATTTATCCACATTCAGTCTACCTTTTGTTTCAATCCTTTCATCGCTTTATCCCCAACCAATATTTGTTTAACCTTTCATTCCCTTTTCTCCATAATTCACAATCAATTTCACTAAGGTCCAAACTTGGCCTAATTATTTTCTCCAAATTCATCAAATATTTACATGGTGACACTCCCATTGCCTTATGCACTGTGATATTGTATGACCAAAGTACTGTTCCCAAACATTCATCCCATTCTCTCCTATCTTTTACCATTAATTGTAACATCGCACTCAAGGTCCTTATAGTTCTTTCAGCCAAACCATTTGCACTAGGTACATACAGCTTTGTTTGCACATGATCAATTCCCCATTCACGCAATATCGCAAAAGCATGCCATACAACCTCAGGTCCATTGTCACCTTGCATTCACACAGGCTTACCCGTGCATATGGGCAACATTCTCTCACTCACTACTTTAGCAACACTCAAAGATGATTTATTCGTCACAGGCATAGCATACACAGATTTACTCTTGGGATCCACCATCATGACCATTCCTCCATACCCTCTCCCAGTCATCAGAAAAATGACACAATCAATTGCTACCATTTTACAAAGTTCATTTACACTTAACTTTAATACTGGTGGAGCAGCATACACTCTCTGATACTTTCCTTTCCAGCACACCACACATATTCACCATGTTCATCCACACAAATATTTCATACAGTCCCACAATTTATTTTTAACCATATTTTTTTACGCTGGGTCCAAGATGGAGTCGCCATGCTGAAGGGTTGGTTGCCAGGTCACCAGGCGGGAGGGTTGGACTTGAATGGTGGCACCTGGCTCTGCCAGTCCCGTAAGCACACCTTGCAGGGTGGGCTATTGTGAGGGGTGATGAGCGTTTGATTCCTGTAAAAAAAAATATGGTCACCATGCCCAATGATGAGAAAATAAAAACTCTTCCCTCAATTTTCCCATATCCATCGTCGGAGCCGCCCTCGGGCAGCTCCACAAACAAATGGAGGTTCCCCCCACCTATGCTCTCCAAATCAAACTAACTGGAGAGGAGGCTTACTCCTCTGCTTCGCCGACGGGTGTAGGAGACTCCCCCTCACCCCCTTCTCTGGAGGTGCCTTCGGGCACCTCCCGATTTCCAGCGGCAGTTCACCCTTTACTTTCCAAGGGGACTGCCAAGAAAGCCAGCAGGCAGCCCATAGCTGAATGCTCCCCATTAAAGTGGCTTGGTAGGGCAAATCCCCTTAGGGGGGGAGAGGGAAGCCAGACTGCATTGGCTGCTTCCCTCAAAAGACCTGCTCGCTAGAATATTAAATTAGCGGGGGCGAAGGCCTGTGCCTCCCAAGACATGACTCATGACACTGCTGCCAATAGAACCTGTGATGTCTGGGATGGGGATGGCGGCTCCCCCCGAGATAGACATGGTCCTTAAGGCAACCCAGCCTCCATGGGAGCGAATCTGGGCTCGGTGCCAAGCACCGAACTCGAGTCCTCTCCTAAGCAAGGTTCTCCTCAAACGGCTAGGGTTTCCAAGGCAGTACAAGGAGGGGAGGGATCTCCTCTTCCGACCGATGCCCCTATGACTGCCAGGACCTTCTCAATCTTGGAGAAGGACCTTGCTGAAGCCAGTCCATCTGGCCAGGGGCTCCTGCCGGTTGAAGGGAGAAAAGGGTTCATTCTCCGCCAGCCTCTCCTAAAAGGGAAAAAAAACAACAAAAAAAAGAATAAAAAGACTCGGGGGTGGTGGATGGGGGGGTGGGGCGCTCCTCCATCTGTGAGGGCTGCAGGGACGGATGGGTCTGCTGCCACTACGTAAGTGACCAAGCCAAGATTGGCACATCCAGCCCCTCTATCCCCCCCACTCAGGTGCAGAGCCCCTGACTATGAACAAAAGTGCTATTGCGCAGAACTGAGCCTCGATTACATCGGGGCCCCTCATTCAGAAATTACCTGACGTTTTCGAGCCTGCTGGCTTCAAATGCTTCCTCGTTATTCGCTCCACTGATGGGACCATGTTGTCTAAGGGTAACACAATCCATCAGAAGAGCTTTAGCTAGTATGATTGGTAGAGAAATGAAGGTGACCCGTTTCTCGGATGGGAGCCTTCTGGCGAATGGGGTGGATCCCTCTGAAGCGGCCAAGATAAGTGCTCTTGGGACATTGATGACATCCACATGAGTGTGCTCCGCACTCTACCATGAACTTTGTGAAAGGAGTAATTTATGTGAGGGAACTCGTGAACTACTCCATAAAAGATATCCCTATAGAGCTGGCTGACCATGGGGTGTTCAAGGTTGAGTGTGTGATGAGAACACAGGGAAGGGCCTCGAGACCCACCCCTACACTCTTCGTTACGTTCGAGTGTGAGTCAGTGCGTGCCGGTTAGTGCCGCTACCGCGTGAAGGCATTCATGCCACTGCTGCGGAGGTGCTATTACTGTCATCAATTCGGCCATACAAATTGCTCATGTAGATGTGCAAAGTCGGGGTCACCCGAAATTTGTGTAAATTGCTCCAAGGCCGCAAATGATAAGTCCAAATTGTGTGTGGCCAAGTGTATCAATTGTGGAGAGCCGCACCCCGCTTCTTGAAGCAATGTGGTGCATATCTCCTTGAGAAAGAAATCCTGGCTGTTCAGGCCCAGGATCGTCTCTCATTCCGCCAGGCTAAGGAATTGGTCCTGGCGTGCCCGGCTCTGCCTGGGACGTCTTATGACTCAATGCTTAGAAAGACCCCCTCTGCTCCTGGCCCATCCAGGCCAAGGAGCATGGTTGTTTCTGTGCCCATACGGAGCCTTTCTGCTGGTTCTACTCAACCTGGGCACTCCCCTGGTAAAGCTGGCGGCACAAAGGGTTCACACCCAGCCCCAGCTAAAACTAGGGCTCCACACCTTACCCAAGCGCGAACATTTCCTGTAAGGCGAAATGGACCACCCGCCTCCAAAGCCGCAATGCCCGCCTAAGGTTTCGAGGCGGAGGGAGGAAAAGACTTGCATGACGATCCCAACCTCCCCCAATAATTCCTCGAGGGTGACAGTGCATTGTCCGGCCAACAGCCCCCGTGGTTCAACCCCCGGGAAATGTACGGCCATTTCCGTGAAGGTCTTCTCTTTGAAGAGGGCCCCCGCGTCTCCTCTGAGCTAGGCCTGGAGGGCATATTCCTTCAATGGAATTGCCATGGACTCTGGGCTAACTGGGAGAAGCTGCGGAGGCTTGTCTCCTCCTGTTCCCCGTTAGCTATCTTTTTGCAGGAGGCCATGCTGGGAGCATGCCCCCTGCCCACCCTCCTGGGGTATAGGGGTTTTGCGATCCTACCACCATGGGATTGGTGCTGTGCGGGAGGATGTGTGATTAACACCCGGCATGATGTCTCCATTCTTCTCTTCACTCTAGATACCTCCTCTCAGGCAATAGCTGTGCAGCTGCACCTCGATAGAAGGTATACTGTTATTTCCGCGTACAGTCCACCGTCAGCCCACTTCAACGTGGGGGACTTCTGGTGCGTCATGGCATGGTTGCCAAGGCCCTATCTCTTGCTCGTAGATGTAAACGGTAGATCCCCGTTTTGGGAGAGTATCAATCCCCGGGGTCAAGTCGTTGCCGACCTGATCAACGAGCTTGAGATGAGTGTCCTAAATGTGGATAAGTTTATGCATCACTGCCTGAGAACCGCTTCATTTTCTTGCCTCGATATATCTTTGTGCTCTCCTACTGTACAGCCCCACTTTGATTGCGGAGTGGTAGATGAACTCCATGGTAGTGATCAATTTCCCATTCAAATATCATTTTCTGTGCTGCTGCCGCCCGAGAGCCCGCCCCGGTCGTGCATGGCACAGGCACGGTGGTCTGCATTTCAGGAAATGACTTAGTTCTCTATCTCAGTTGAGGAGTTTAGGTTGGTAGATGAGGCCTTTGAGTTCCTGTTCAGCAACCTCATCACCGCGGCCCTGGCTACTATTCCTAGAACGTCTGGCCCTTTTGCACACCAACCACTCCCCTGGTGGTCAGCTGAGTGTGAGACGGCCGTAAAGCAGAAGCACTATGCTAACATGCGTTATAAGTGCTTCCCGAGCGATTTCACCATCGGTGAATTTCATCGGCTAGGGCTAGTTTCCGGTATATTTCGAAGCACGCCTGCCGTACTTCTTGGCGGGAATCTGTGTCTTCACTTAACGGGAAGACCCCTCTAGCAGAGGTGTGGAAGCGAGTCAAAAGTATTTGGGGCAAGTTCTCACAGTACCCCCATCCCGTTCTCCAGGAGAATGGGGCCGCAATCTCGGACCCCGCGTCCGTGGCGGAATCCTTCGTGCCTGCTTTCTCCACATTCTCTACCCGGGATGCTGCTCCGCCAGCATTCAATGCACGTTGTGATGTCGCCGAAGGCCGCCGGCTGGACTTTACCTCGAGTGGCAGAGAACCCTTTAACAACACGTTTACTCTGAGTGAGTTGTGTTCTGCTCTTGCTTCGTGCGTGGACATCGCCCATGGTCCGGATGATGTCCCGTACGCCATGCTTCGACACCTGGGTGAGCGAGACATGGCCTTTCTCTTAGATTTGTTCAACAGGATCTGGGTGGAGGGTCTTCTCCCGTATTCCTGTTAAATCGCTACTGTGCCCATCTTTCGCAAATCGGGGAGAGATCACTCTACTCCGGCCGGTTTCTGCCCAATCTCTAACCTCTTGCATGTGCAATTTGATAGAGAAATTGGTAAATTTTAGATTAACCTTTATTTTGGACAGCGCAGGCCATCTGTCTTCTGGACAGTGTTGCTTCTGCAAGTTCCACTCCATGTCTGTGAGGCCTTCATACACAGCACTATGCCACGGTTATTTTTGATCTGGAGAAAGCCTATGATACCGCATGGTGATACGGTAACATAGAGGCTCTCCACACGATGGGGGTGATGGGACGACTCCCAATGTTTATATCTGTATTTTTGCAAGATCATTGATTCTGCATACGGGTGGGGAGAGCCCTCTCCGGCCCCATGGAGCAGCAAGATGGTGTCCCGCAGGGAAGTGTCCTCAGTGTCACACTGTCCTGAGCATCAATGGTATCACCTCAGTGCTGCCGGAAGATGTTCTCGCTACGCTCTATGTGGACAACCTTTTGATCTCTTTTGGTGTGGCCCAGATGCCAACTCTGGAGCGTCGACTCCAACAGGCATTGAACCACGTATCTCGCTATGCCAAAGCGCACAGATTTCGGATTTCTTTGGCCAAAACTAAGGTGGTACACTTCAGCCCTCATCCACAGCTCCACCCTGACCCAGACTTGTTTCTTAATGGGGTATGCCTGGAAGTGGTTGAATCGCACCATTTCCTTAGTCTTTTTTTTTTATTGATGCCTCACCTGGGAGGCTCTTGTACCTGCGCCATGGATATTCTCCGTTCTGTGACGTTCAGAGCTTGGGGCACTTATAGGGCTACCGCCTTACTTTTTTATCCATCCTTTGTTCGTTCGAAGCTTGACTACGGATGTGAGTTTTATGCATCCGCAGCCGATGACGGAGCTCGCTTTATATTTTTTCAATTTGTTTGTTTTTCTTTTGTTTTTTCTGTTTGTATTTCTTTTCTGTTTGGCTTTTAATATACCCTAGATTTAGGCTAAGTTGAGTACAGTTACTTATGCCCTAAAAGGCAGTCGCCAAATGAGATTAAAAAAAAAAATTTAAAGTCTGTAAAGTGGGATTTGCCTTTGAACCTTGATAAATGCAAAAGAATGCACATAGGCAATAAAAATCCCAAAACTGAATACAAGATATTTGATAGAACAATGACATGTACATAAAAAGATTTAGGCATTTACGTAATCTGTGATCTCAAATTTTCTCAGCAATGTGTAGAGGTGAAGAAGAAAGCCTTAAAGATACTTGATTATATTAAAAGACAATTTAGCTACAAAAATGAAACAATAATCTTAAATACGTATAATGCCTTAGTAATGATTCAATTTATGGCCACAATTGCACCTATTGGGGATCTGAGAATCTGCATGTTATGGTCTAACACCATGTTAATTTATCGGGAGTTACAGTCTGGTGTGGCTTATCATCAAGAGAATTAATTGGACCATTCTTTTTTTATGCCACTGTGACTGGTCCCATTTACTTGAACTTGCTGCAACATATGTCATGCCAAGTATTAAGGATAACTTTCAAGATGAGGCACCCCCACACTACCATCATGATGTCAGATCCTTCCTTGATGAAAACTTGCCAAAGATGTGGATTGGACGGAGGGGTTTCATTGAATACTCTCTGCGTTCACCAGACCTCACACCACTAGACTTTTTTTTGTGGGGATACCTAAAAGACAAAGTCTATGCTATGAAACCTGCAACAGTCACTGAATTGAAAACAGACATTAAACGTGAATGCACGCAAATACCAAACAAATTGTTTTGTGATATTTGCGATTCCATTGCTTCACGTTGTCAGCAGTGTCTGGACCAGAACGGACGTCAGTTTGAGAACAGGCATGACAAAATAAAATAATGTTTGTAGATTCTATTAAATTTTGAAAATCAAATGTATTTTAATAAACACCTACGTCACAATTATTTAAAGTCTCTATTCGTTTTGGGGGGGATACCCTGTATATATATATATATATATATATATATATATATATATATATATATATATATATATATATATATATATATATATATATATATATATATATATATATATATATATATACAGCTGCGGCAAAATGACTTGAGACCTACCACATTTTTTTAGTGTATTAATGTGTATTGTGTTTAGCATGATGCATTCACAGTGCGTATAATTTTTTTCTAGAAGTATCTGGCATCTTTGCCAATGGTCTGTGCGTCATGTGCTGTGCTACCAATGACACTCAGTGCTACGCTAAACTGAATGGGGAATGTTGTGTCTCCTTCATACCGCATCAATAATCTGCAGCTTTTTGTTGTTAGTGGTTCCTGCTCAGTATTTTCCTACGGTCATTTTGAAATGCCTGGAAAGTACTGTGCTGCTGAGGAGAAAGCCTGTATTCTTACGTAGAGACAAGAAAACGTACAGGAAGAGCAAAAGCAACCATATTGAGGCTGCTGGTAGCAGCCCAGGGACTCCCAGCCAACGCCATTTTGGAGCACAAATTCGGTGGTGGCAGGCAAAGGAAGACTTCTGCTACTAAAGATCTCCTCATGAAGAGAGAATTGGAGAAGGACCTCGACTGACAGCACCCGAATTAAAGGAATTGCATCTAGGACTGCTACAAAACGTTGCTGTTTGAACCATTCGGCATTGGCTGCAGAAAGACTTGGGGCTTCCATGCCGTGAAACCGCTTATAAATGACCGCATGAAGAAGCAACGTCTTGCATTTCCCAAGAAATATTTACATTGGACATCGGCACAGTGGAGAAAGGTGATGTTTTCTGCCGAAAGCAATTTCCAGGTGTTTCTGCCGGGGTCTATCACAGTTCAATGCCCATCATCTTCCGATCGGTACAACCCAAGATAAATTGTTCTGACAGTTAAACACCTCGATTCAGTGATGGTTTGGGGTTCCTTTTCTGGTGAGAAGGGAAGGGCGAGCCTTTACTTCCTTCCAAAGAACAAAAAGATGAACGCTGATCGTTATATTGACATTTTGAATGGCCATATGTTGGAAATGTTCACCATTCATGAGTGTGAAATCTTTATGCATGATAGTGATCCCTGCCATACGGCCAAGAAGGCCATGAAGTGGCTTCAGGAGAGAGAGATTGAGGTGTTAGACTGGCCTGGGAATAGTCCCGACCTCAACCCCATAGAGAATTGTTGTCAGAAAATGAAGAAGAACCATATGCGGGAAGAAGACTCCAAACCTGGATACCCTCCGAGCAGAGCTGATGAAGGTGTGGTGCACAGAGATGTCCTTGGATTACTTCAGGAACCTAAGCGATTCCATGCCAAAATACCGCAACATAGTCATCAAGAATAAAGGCAACATGACTAAATACTAAACTATGTGGTTACTATGGTTTCTTTAGTACAATACTCTAATTTTCAGGCTGAAGTTTTATTTTTTCTTAAAAATGTGGTAGGTCTCAAGTTATTTTGCCATAGCTGTATATATCCAAAAAAGTACAGTAGTGTACATGTAACTATATGTCTAAAACCACAGTAATAGGCCTAATTTTATATGCAAAACTAGGTTTCGATGGAGACCTCCGTCATTGTCAATCGCTTGTGAACAAGTGAGATACAAAAGTTGCTTAACATACAAACACACAAATCACTGGTGCTAAGGTCGATTATGTGAGAATGTGTCAGCATTTTTGAGAAACGGAAGTATGAATTTCTTGCTTATTAAGGTATTAGTATTAAATTGGCCGTCAGAAGTATAAAGTTCGGAATTTCTTTTATAAGTGCCGATTCAATTAAGTTTCTCAATGTATTTAATTGTGAGACTTATAAACTATTATAACCTTATCAATATCAATTAGTTAGTTTCCCGTATATGGAACAATATGCTTTGTCATTTATTTTAGATATTTTTACATCCAGAAATAGCAATGAGTTGTTCCGATTAAAAAAAATTGGCCCAAAATTTAGCGAATATCTCGGGAACTAACCTGCAGATTTGAACGAAACGAAGGTCATTCGAAAGGGGAAGAAATTTCACGTTTCTTTATATACAACTTATCAAGGTTGTCCCATAATCCTGGTTTTTTACTCATGGTTTTATGGTTTTTTTTTGGTTTTTGGTGATATCGCAAAAAAATAAAGCTAAGAGAAGAAATTGGAAATTTTTTATTTTCGCATATAATGCTTATTTTCGACCTGAGCGACCCTACAATGGATAGTGTGTTATACACGATTAGATAGCATATTCTAATCTATTTAATGTATAAATCCCTTACGTGTCTGATGAAACTTTCGGGGAGAAAATTAGGTTTAAGTTGGACTGGGCGCAAAAATGTTCGACCCGAGTTTTGAGCTTCGAGGCGAGGTTTGTCCTGTAAAATAAAACAAAATTTTAGAGTATTAAATATCATTAGACGCGGGGCGGGTACTTGGGTACTTACGTTCTTCTTTCCCGAGGATTACAAAAGTTATTGACGCTGAACCTTTGCTTGAGGGCCCAAAATCCAGAAAACGACCCTTCTCCAGTAGACATAATTGAATATAAGATCACTACTACTTATCGTTTGGAAAAGATTTAGATATCAATTTGAAGGTAATATGTTCTCCCATACACATGAACCGGAACTTTCGGCCAAACGTACTTTTGTAAAAGTTTGAATAAGCAATCATTTGGCATCCAGGAATGGATTAATCCATTTTACATTGATTCCTATGGGAAAAATTGTTTCAGTGTTCAAACTTTCGGTTCTCAAATGGCCTTCTGGAACGAATTAAATTAAAAAACCAAGGTTCCACTGTATTATAAAGTAAAAATTTCAAAGTGAACTTTTTGTTTCTGCACTCATGAATTATTATGAGGCTTCATGAGAGGGGTTGCACCGAGTGATCGAAATTTGCTTTGCTTTTCCTTAGCATACCGTACCTACCGTACACTGTGTTGTGGGTGCTATGCCTTTAGATATACTTCTTGGTGATGTCAACTCGTTTTGTGCATACCCCGATGTAGTTTTTGCTGTTATATAGCTCTGTCTTGATACTGTCAGATCCAGAAATAAGCTAAAAACATCCTCATTTTCTCCTCAGGTCTAAATGGCGAGTTCAACTCGGAAACAGACAACTGTTTTTGTTGGGAAAGCCCCTTGAAGCCCTCAGCCAGATTGTCCTTCCAATAGAGGAAGATGTTCTGTGGTGACTCTTCTGTCATGGATCAAACAGCAAGGACAATCGAAAAGCTGTCATGGACGAAGTCATCAAAGTTTGGGAACGTGCCCAAATTCCTGTTGTCCTGCTGCAATCAATCATGAAAAAACTGGAAACCCTCGTCGGGAAGTACGAAGTCCGTAAGAAGGCCAAAAAACGCCAATCTGAGGGGGACAAGGTCTCCAACGCCCTCCTCCAGGGCATAGACAGAAAAGTAGCTGGCTGGATCGAGAACTGGCTATTGGCAGACGGCAACGGGTGGTGGTGAATGGACAGGCTTCTGAGTGGGTGCCCGTTACTAGTGGGGTGCCTCAAGGTTCTGTCCTGGGACCACTACTATTCATCATCTACGTCAACGACATGGACGGTGACATGGTTGCCAAGATTTCCAAATTTGCCGACGATACCAAGCTTGGTATGAACGTTGCAAAGGATGGAAATACTGCCCGCCTGCAGGAAGATCTTGGAAGATTGGGGAGTGGTCGGACACGTGGCAAATGCCTTTTAACGTGAACAAATGCAAAGTGATGCATATCGGCCACAGAAACCCCCAATTTCAGTATATCCTTAAGGGCACTGCTATTGAATCCACCGACACTGAAAAGGACTTGGGTGTAACAATCACTAGTGACCTTAAGTTCTCGAAACGGTGCATTGAGGCGGAGAAAAAGGCCCAAAGGATTCTAGGCTATATAAAGCGCCAGTTTGGATATCGGAACAAGGAGATTGTACTGTGTTTGTACAACTCACTTGTCCGACTGCACCTGGAGTATGCCGTACAATTTTGGAGTCCTTCATTTCCAAAGGACATCGCGAGATTGGAACGTGTACAAGCCAGGACAACCAAACTGATTCCCTCTATCAGACATAAAAGTTAGGAAGATAGATTAAGGGAATTAGATATGTTCTCGTTGGAAACCCGTAGACTGCGTGGTCAGCTCATCGAAGTTTTCAAAATACTTCGAGGGTTCGACAATGTTGACTACTGGGCTATTTTCACACTGAGTGAGAACAGAACGCGCAATCACAGCTTCAAACTTGAACTGAAGCGTTACAACCGCAATCTGTGTGGAATTTTTTTTTCACCTACAGTATCTGCAGTAAGTGGAACGCACTTCCAGTGGAAGTTGTCAACAGTGAATCTGTTGACCAGTTCAAGTCAAGACTAGAAAAAGTCTTGAAAAGTGGCCGTTTAGGGACGCAAAACAATTGAGCAGCCATGTGCCCGCTCGATTGCTAGTCCAAAGGTACCCTCTTTGAATGGACCATAAGGTCTCCTAGGGTACTTTCTTTCCTTGTAACTTGTCATCACTGTTCGACATCGCAACCCTCTGCCACTGCTTCCTCCTTGATCCACCTCAACCAGGAGGACAAGAACTTCCTCGACGACCGAAGGAGCCAGAGGAAAATGGTCATGAGTACTCTTGACAAGGAGAGCATGGCAAAGGAGTCTAGGAAACATGAGAGGTTGGCTGCTGGGAGAAGGAGTTGGCGGAGACTTCGGAGGGGAAAAAGACGGTTGAGTTGGCGAGGGGAGTTCCACCACCGCTTCTTCATCAACTTCTTCATCCGCCACCAACTCTCCTGCTAGGGAAGCGCCGCTGCTTCTGATTCTCCTCCGAAAAGGCTAAAGATCACGAAGGAGCTTGCAGCAGCGGCTGACAGGGTCAAGTTGACCCCTCGTGGAGCCCACCACATCTTCTCTGCCATTGCTGCAGACCAGGGAATGCTGAGTCCATCCAACTCGTCCATTCGCCGACACCGGAAAGTGTGCGGAACGAGACAGCAGAAGCAGCCATCAAGGATTATCAAAACCAAGTACAGGAGCACGATGCGATTTTCATCCTTCATTGGGATGGGAAACTCTTGCCCGGATCAGAAAGTCAAGGTCATGTCAATTTGCTTGGCCATCGTTGTCACCAGTCCATCCCTCGAAGGAGACAAGCTCCTGGTTATCCCTGCCTTGCCATCTGGTACCAGAGAAGCAATGGCCAGGAAAGTCGAGGAGACCATCAGACACTGGACGTTCGAAGACAGAGTTGGGGTCTCTGCTTCGACAACACGGCTTCAAACACAGGCGTTCATGCTGGCTGTTGCACACTCCTTGGACAGAAGTTGGGTCATCCATTGTTGAACTTGGCGTGCTGCCACCACGTTATGGAGCTCATCTTGGCCTCAGCCTTCGAGGCCACCTTCGGCGACGCTACTTCCAACCCAGACATTCAACTATTCAAACGGTTCCGCAAGAAGTGGACCACTCTCATACCTGCCAATGCTATGATCATCAATGACCCTCGGTTGGCTGACCATGATGAATGGAAGAGGATGACCCTTGAGGCTCTTGCCAAGGTGGCCGAAATGACAAGAGACGATTATAAAGAGTTCGCGAAACTAACGGCAAAGGCCATCAAGGGGGAGGTTCCCACCCCTCCACAAACCAGGAGCTCACCACCATGCGAGATGGATGGCGAAGGCGATCTACACGCTCAATATCACGATTTTCAAGGGTGAGTTCGAACTCATGCTGAGGGAACTGCGTAGCCTCCAGGAGATGAATGTGTTCATCATCCTAATAGACACCCATGCCTGGTTCGAGGCTATCTTGGCCGCAGACGCTCCTTTCAACGATCTCACTCTCTTCCAGGATCTCCACAACTACAGAGACCTCAACTCAAAGATCTCAGAGGCCACGGTCAAGACCTTCGAGCGGCACTTTTGGTACTTGGGGACGGACCTCGTTGGCCTTGTCTTGTTCAGTGACAAAGTCACGATCGAGGAGAAGACCAAGATGGTGGAGAAGCTGGCCATTGACAAGGACCTCGACAAGAAGCGATGGACGACAGCGCCCAAAGATCTTTCTTCGATGACTTTGAGTGACCTTGTCACCAAGCAGTCACTTTTCTCCACGGCACTGAAGTTGGATGCCTCGTTTCTCCAATCTCTTGTGCTCAGTTGGAAGGAAAACGAGGTGTACAACCAGGGGAAGGAGACCGTCTACCATCTGGTAGTGACCAATGATGCAGTGGAACGGGCGATCAAACTGATCACTGATTATTCCTAGATCTTCACCAAGGACGACAGCAATGGACAAGCTCTCCTGCAAGCTGTCGAGCACCACCGACGGCTGAACTTGAACTCTAACTGATCTTACAGAAGTATATACAAATCGTTTCAATCGTTATTTCAGCCATTTTCAGTTTTATTTTGAAGAAAGTCCAGGAAATGTGCTATCACTGTTCCTAAGTGTTCCTTGTATAGTATCAGAGTATTATTCCTCCCATATACACTGCTGTATCATGAGATGTTCCTAGAATAGTTATTTATCTCACTTCAGAGCAAATAGTTTTGTTTCTGTGGCATTTATAATTGATGTGAATAAATAAGCTTGAGAAATGGACACTTGTATGGTCTCAAAAAATCAACTACCCTGTGCGACTCCTAAATCTCAAAAGATTCACATGAAACTTGTGCTTTTTTTCCTTGTTATTCCTCACAATAATTCATGAGTACCATAAGATATTTCAAATTTATATTTTTTTTTACCCACCCTAATATATATATATATATATATATATATATATATATATTCACACGCACATTCTTAGAGAGGGAGGGAGAGGTCCGCTAGAAAGGGGTGGACTACAAACACACTCACATTTGCTCCACCACAGGGTCTGCTGCCATTTTAGTAAGCGACCAAGCCAAGAGATCGGCATGTTCGGGCCCATTGCTCCCCCGGGTGGGGAGTCCCAGATGATGACCAGAAGTGCGCAGAGTGGAGGCTCGATTACATCTGGACCCCTCATTTAGAGGCTACCTGGTGTTCTTGAGCCTCCTGGCTTCTAACGGTTTATTGTTATTCACTCCACTGATGGCATCATGTTGGCTAAAGGCATTATGATCCATCAGAGGAGAGCTCTAGTGTAATTGGTAGAGAGCTGAAGGTGACCCGTTTCTCAGACGGGAGCCTTTTGGCAAATGCGTCAAATCCCTCCAAGACGGCTAGGATTAGTGCCCCTTGGACACTAGTTAGCATGCCTGTTGGTTTGATGCCGCACTCTACCATGAACCGACCGACCGACTGTGACAAGCTCCCGGAGCCTGCTACTACTGTCACCACTTCGGCCATACTAATCACTCCTGTAGATGCATAAAGTTGGGGTTACCCAAAGTTTGTGTAAGTTGCTCCAAGGCCACACACAATGAGTCCAAATAGTGTGTTGCTTCTTCAAAGCAATGTGGTGCGTATCTCCTTCAGAAAGAAATCCTGGCCATTCAGGCTCAGAATCGCCTCTCATTTTGCAAGGCTAAAGACATAGTCCTTGCTCTGCTTGGGACATCCTATGCCTCAATGTTAGGAAAGACACCCTCTGCTCCTGGCCCCTTCAGGCCTACAAGCACATTTGTCTCTGCACCCTTTTGGAACCCTTCTGCAGATTCTACCCACCCTGGGTGCTCCCCTGGTAAAGCTGGTGGCTCATAGGGTTCACACCCAGCCCTGGCTAAAACCAGGGCTTCCCTTCCTTCCTCCAGCATGACCATTTCCTATAAAGTGAAATGGCTGTGCGCCATAACAAGTTGTTAGACTTACAGAAGGCAACACCCCTGAAGTTGGTCGTGAGGCCAGCTTCCTGAGTTCCTAAAGCTGCCCTCCTGAAGGATGACAGCACTAAAGGAACTTTGGCTCCTTCACCCACACCCAGTGGTAGGCTGGGTGGCTTGGAGACGATGTATCCTCCAAAAGTCGGATCACCGCCTCCGAAGCTGCCCCGCTCTCCTAAGGTTTTGAGTTGGAGGGAGGAAAAGACTTGCATGGCGAGCCCAACCTCCCCCAATAATTCCTCGAAGGCGATAGCGCCTTCATCGTGTAGCGGACTGTCCGGACGTGAGAAATCGAGGGAGAATGAAACGGATTGTATGTACAGTCCTTTACTAACAAAAAATACAATATTTACAAAAAATATGGATAAATATGCACAAAATATCTACAATAGAGAGGGGCGATTATATTGGAGATCTTCATTTTCACCAAAAATACAAAAAGAAAATCCTATATATATGAATACTATTTAATCTATCCTAATAAACATAAAAAATCAAACAACCAAAAAAATCCTGACTACAACAGTCAATATATAAACAACAAACAAGGCCTCACTTTATACAAAGAGGATGGGGAGATGTCCAGCCACCTGCCACTCGAGCGAGCAAAATGCCTAAGACTTACAACAAGTGTGGCGCCTCTGCGCTTGATGGAAGATAATGACCTTAAAAAGCTTGCGTGGCTATTATAAGCCCTCCTTCATTAAGCTATACTATTGGCCTTTATTTATTAACAATAATATATAGCTTTCCAGGATATAACTCTTTGTTTGTAATATAAGGATATATGAAACTAAGTCCTATCTTTCCAGAATATGGCGCTTTGTTTGTAATATAAGGATATATGAAACTAAGTCCTATCTTTCCAGAATATGGCGCCTGGAAAGAAAGAAAAAAAACATGGTAATCATTTTTATACATAAAATAAACAAAAAACAACAAACCCATTCCCATTCAGACACACACACATTTTTACAGAGGAAGGGATAGGGTACTGAGAAAAGGGGTGGGAGAATGGCCCTTTTACACACACTCACATTCGCTCCACCACACCCCTCCTTCCTTAAGCCATTCGACCAGTCACTCACAAAACCCCTTCAATCACTCTTCACGGTACCACTTGTGCTCAATCGCACCCTCTGCACCCATTCACACTCTTCTACTGGTCCCTGGCTATGCGTAGCAATTAGTCGGGGTTGTTCGTCAGTCGTTATTGATCATCTCATCAACCATACTCTTAGCCCTCATTACCAGTTGTCCCATCTCATGACAGAATTCTTTCATACTCTTCCGTTCAGAACCTTCACTCTTCATACCCCCATTCATCAGCTCCTCATTCACAGCTCTCATCCAACTCAAGGTACATTCTTGCGAAACAGACAGGTCACTCACATCCCCTGTATTCTCAACAGGCATACCAGAAACCCCTTCGACTGGTTCCCACCAGAAACCTGAAAAATCAGCGACTTCATCATTCACTACATCAAACTCATCCCTACTATTACCATTCGTAAAACCCGAAAAATCACCCACACTAGGTTCATTCTGCCTAAACACACTATCATTCATACTGTTCCCAAAACTACCCCGTAAGGGGCGCGGCGATTTGCCATCCTGGCCGCCGTGCTGACGGGATCCAGCGCTCAGTCCGGCCCCAGCTTAGCCTCTCTTCCTTCCTTCAGATAGCCTGTATATCTCTCCTACCTCGTCGCTTTTCATACAACCTCTCCCACAACTTTCTCTGGTCAGCCTCTAATTTCACAGGGTAGAAGCTGACCTTCTTCTCAGCCAATCATCCCGAATCGGGGCTGAGGGGGGAGGGGACAATGTCCCCTAACCCCTGAGCTCTGGTCTGGGGTGGCTGGTTTTTAACTACCTGCTTCATCCCCACCCATACCTTCCTCACATCCCTTTTCCTCTCGTCTTCAAAATCTATCATTTTTAGCCGTGTCTAAGGTGGAGCTGCCATGCCGATGGACTGCCAGGCCACCAGGCGGGAGGGGTGGTCCCAAATGGCGGCGCCTGGCTCTGCCGGGCCTGCAAGCACCTCTTGCAGTGCGGGCAACTGTGAGAGGTGGTGAGCTGTTGCGTCCCGTGTAAATAAGAGGGTCACCATGCCCAATGATGATTATAAAAAAAACCCAACCCCCAACTTCCCCAAGAACAACGGAGCCGCCCTCGGGCAGCTCCACCAAAAAAATGGAGGTCCCCCCCCGTGTGCTTGCGCAGGGGACCCTCCATACTTCTTTAACCAGAGAGGAGGCTTACTCCTCTCCTACGCCTATGGGTGTAGGGGACTTCCCCTCACTCCCTTCTCTGGAGGTGCTTTCGGGCACCTCCCTATTTCCAGCGGCAGTCCCTCCTTTTCTTTCTAAGGGGACTGCCAAGAAAGCCAGCAGGCAGCCCATTGCCGACCGCCCCTCTTTTAAGCGGCTTGGTAGGGCAAACCCCCTTAGGGGGGAGAGGGAAGCCAGGCCCCTTCGGTCGCTTCCCTCAAAAGACCTGCTGGCAAGGATATTAAACCTTGCCGGGGTTAAGGCTTGTGCCTCCCCACAAATGACTTTTGACGCTGCCAAGGGGACCTGCGATGTCCTGGGAGTGGATGTCCAACTAGAGGCCCCTCCTGTGATAGACATGGTCCTTGAGGAGACCCAGCCTCAGACGGTAGGGCCTTCCATGGGGGGGAATCCGGGCTCGGCGCCAAGCACGGAACCCGAGTCCGCCCCTATGCAAGGTCCCCCTCAAATGGCTGAGGGCTCCGAGGCAATACAAGGAGGGGAGGGATCTTCTCCGACAGGTGCCCCCACGACTACCAGGAACTTCTCCATTTCGGAGAGGGACCTGGCTGGGGCTGGCCCATCTGGCATGGGGGCTTCTGCCGGCGGAGGTGAGAAGTGGGTTCATTCCCCGCCCTCCTCTCCAAAAAAGAAAAAGACTAGAAAGACAAAGAAGACTCGGGGCTCCTCTCCATCCGCGGGGGCTGCGGGGACGGATAGGTCTGCTGCCACTTTGGTAGGCGACCAAGCCAAGATCGGCACATCCAGCCCCTCTACCACCCCGTGTGCGGAGCCCCTGACTAAGACCAAGAGTGCACAGGGCGGAGCCTCGATGACATCGGGGCCCCTCATTCAGAGGTTACCTGGCGTTTTCGAGCCCGCTGGCTTTAAACGATTCCTTGTTATTCACTCCACTGATGGCACCATGTTGTCCAAGGGCAACATGATCCATCAGAGGAGAGGATTAGCTAGTGCAATTGGTAGAGAGCCGAAGGTGACCCGTTTCTCGGATGGGAGCCTTCTGGCGAATGCGGCGAATCCCGCCGAGGCGGCTAAGATAAGTGCTCTTCGGACACTTCATGGCACCCCGGTGAGTGTGACGCCACACTCTACCATGAACTTTGTAAAAGGCGTAGTTTATGCGATGTAACTCGTTGACTACTCCATTGAGGACATCACCCTAGAGCTGGCCGACCATGGGGCGGTCAAGGTCGAACGTGTGATGAGAAAACAGGGAGGGGCCTCGAGACCCACCCCTACACTCTTCGTCACGTTCGACTGTGACAAGCTCCCTGAGTCGGTGCGTGCCGGTTGGTACCGCTACCGCGTGAAGGCATTCGTGCCACTTCCGCGGCGGTGCTATTACTGTCACCCCTTCGGCCATACGAATCGCTCATGTAGACGTGCAAAGTCGGGGTCACCCGAAGTATGTGTAAATTGCTCCAAGGTCGCACACGATAAGTCCAAATCGTGTGTGGCCAAGTGTGTCAATTGCGGAGAGCCGCACCCTGCTTCTTCGAAGCAATGTGGTGCATATCTCCTGGAGAAAGAAATCCTGGCCGTTCAGGCCCAGGATAGACTCTCATTCCGCGAGGCTAAGGACTTGGTCCTGGCGCGCCCAGCTCTGCCTGGGACGTCATATGCCTCAGTAGCTAGAAAGGCACCCTCTGCTCCTGGCCCATCCAGGCCAACGAGCACGGTTGTTTCCGCGCCCATTCGGAGCCCTTCTGCGGGCTCTACCCAAACCGGGCGCTCCCCTGGTAAAGCTGGCGGCAAAAAGGGTTCATACCCAGCCCCGGCTAAAACCAGGGCTCCCCCCTCTTCCCCCAGCGTGACCGTTTCCCGCAAGGCGAAACGGCCACGCGCCTCCACCGAGTCGTTAGACTCACAGGCGGCAACACCCCTGAAGATGGTCGCTAGGCCATCTTCGGGGGTTCCTAAAGCTGTCCCCCGAAAGGAGGACAGCAACAAAGGAGCTTCGGCTCCTTCGCCCACGCCCCGAGGTGGAGCGAGTGGCTCGGAAACGGTGGTTCCTCGAAAAGAGGGCCCCCCGCCTCCGAAGCCGCAGCGCCCGCCTGAGGTTTCGAGGCGGAGGGAGGAAAAGACTCGCATGGCGAGCCCAACCTCCCCCAATAAGTCCTCGAAGGCGACAGCGCCTCCAGCGCTTTGTCCGGCCAAAAGCGCCCGGGGTTCTGCCCCCGGGAACCGTACGGCCATTCCCGTGAGGGTCTTCAGTTCGAGGAGGGCCCCCGCGTCTCCTCCGCGCTAGGCCTGGAGGGCATATTCCTTCAATGGAATTGCCGTGGACTCCGGGCCAACTGGGAGGAGCTGCGGAGGCTCGTTTCGTCCCGCTCCCCGTTAGCTATCTTTTTGCAGGAGACCATGCTAGGCGCGTGCCACCTGCCCGCCCTCCCGGGGTACAAGGGTCTTGCGACCCCACCACCGCGGGATGGCCGGGCTGGGGGATGCGCGGTTTACACCCGGCATGATGTCTCCGTTCTTCCTTTCTCTTTAGATACCTCCTTTCAGGCAGTGGCTGTGCAGCTGCACCTGGATAGGAGGTATACTATCATTTCTGCGTACATTCCACCGTCAGCTGACTTCGACGCGGGGGACTTCCGCCGCGTCGTGGCACGGTTGCCGAGGCCCTATCTCTTGCTTGGAGATCTGAACGGCAGGCATCCTCTCTGGGGAGATTACTCCATAAATCCCAGGGGACAAGTCCTTGCCGATCTGATCGAAGAGCTTGAGATGGGTGTCCTAAACGTGGATGAGTTTACGCATCACTGTCCGAGAACCGCTTCATTTTCTTGCCTTGACCTATCTTTGTGCTCTTCGGATGCACAGCCTGATTTTGATTGGGGGGTGGTCGATGACCTCCATGGTAGTGATCACTTTCCCATTCAAATATCATTTTCAGGGCAACTGCCGCCTGAGAGACCACCTCGGTGGTGCTTGGCGCGGGCGTGGTGGCCTGCATTTCAGGAAATGACTGAATTCTCTATCTCAGTCGAGGAGTTTAGGTCAGTAGATGAGGCCGTTTAGTTCTTCTCCGCCAACCTCATCGCCGTGGGCCTGACTACTATTCCTAGGACGTCTGGCCGTTTTGCACACCGACCACTCCCATGGTGTTCGGCCGAGTGAGAGACGGCCCTCAAACAGAAGCGTTATGCCTACATGCGCCATAAGCGCCGCCCGAACGATTTCACTGTCGCTGAATTTCGTCGGGCTAGGGCTAGGTTCCGGTATATTTCGAAGCACGCCCGCCGCTCTTCTTGGCGGGCATACGTGTCTTCACTTAACGGGAAGACCCCTTTAGCTGAGGTGTGGAAGCGAGTCAAAAGGATTCGGGGCAAGTTCTCGCAGGACCCCCCTCCCGTTCTCCAGGAGAATGGGACCGCAATCTCGGACCCCGCGTCCGTGACGGAATCCTTCGCGACCGCTTTTTCTGCATTCTCTAGCCGTGATGCTGCTCCGCCAGCATTCAATGCACGTCGTGATGTCGCGGAAGGCCGCCGGCTGGACTTTACCTCCAGAGGCGGAGAACCCTTCAACGACAAGTTTACTGTAAGCGAGTTGCGTTCCGCTCTCGCTTCGTGCGCGGACACCGCCCATGGTCCGGACGATGTCCCGTACGCCATGCTTCGACACCTGGGTGAGCGAGGCATGGCCTTTCTGTTAGATTTGTTCAACAGGATCTGGGTGGAAGGTCTTCTCCCACACTCCTGGCGAATCGCTACTGTGCTTGCCTTTCGCAAACCGGGGAGAGATCACTCTACTCCGACCGGTTTCCGCCCAATCTCTCTAACCTCTTGCGTGTGCAAGTTGATGGAGAAATTGGTAAATGTTAGATTAGCCTTTTTCCTGAACAGCGGAGGCCATCTGTCTTCCGCACAGTGCGGCTTCCGCAAGTTTCACTCCACGTCGGATGCTCTGCTCCGACTGGAAAATGCCGTCTGCGAGGCTTTCCTTCGTAGACAGCACTACGCCACGGTGTTTTTTGATCTGGAGAAGGCCTATGATACCGCATGGCGATACGGTATCATGGAGACTCTCCACACGATGGGGGCGAGGGGACGCCTCCCAACTTTTATATATGAATTTTTGCGAGATCGTCGATTCCGCGTACGGGTGGGGGGAGCCCTCTCCGGCCCAAAGGAGCAGGAAGAGGGTGTCCCGCAGGAAAGTGTCCTCAGTGTCACACTCTTTGCCCTGAGCATCAACGGCATCACCTCGGTGCTGCCGGAAGATGTTCTCGCTACGCTCTACGTGGACGACCTTTCGATCTCTTTTGGCGCGGCCCAGATGCCAACTCTGGAGCGTCGACTCCAACAGGCATTGAACCGCGTCTCTCGCTATGCCGAAGCGCACAGGTTTCGGTTTTCTTTGGCCAAGACTAAGGTGGTGCACTTCTGCCGCCATCCACGGCTTCACCCCGACCCAGATTTGTTTCTTAATGGGGTGCGCCTGGATGTGGTTGAGTCGCACCGTTTCCTTGGTCTTGTATTCGACCGACGCCTCACCTGGGAGGCTCATATTCGCAGCCTTAGGGTCTCTTGTACCCGCGCCATGGACATTCTCCGTTCCGTGACGTTCAGCGCTTGGGGCGCTGATAGGGCTACTGCCTTACTTTTTTATCGATCCTTTGTTCGTTCGAAGCTCGACTACGGATGCGAGTTTTATGCATCCGCAGCCGAGCGTTTATTGCGGAAGGTGGATTCGATCCACCACACCGGCCTTCGCCTTGCGACCGGTGCCTTCCGCACTTCCCCCATTGAGAGCCTGTTGGTCGATGCTGGGGAGATGCCACTCGCTCTGCGCCGCGTGCAGTGTATCACTCGACTGTACGCGCGAGCCCGGCGCCTCCCTCAGTCGCCAACAGCTCTCACTGCATCCGCAGCTGATCTCGTCGTGCCTATGCCGTCGAGAGACGCCAGTCATACTCTAAGCCTTTTGGGTTTAGGGCCAGGAAACTCCTTCGAGAGGTAGATATCGCTCTCGGGCCGGTGGCGCCCCTGGTTCTGCCCAGGACGCCACCCTGGAGGGTACCACATTTGGCTATTTGTCGCCACGCCTCTGCTCCCAAAGCTTGTACTGCGCCGGGAGTATTGCGTTCGACCTTTTTGGAGCACACATCGTGTCACGCTGGAACCGTGCCAGTGTATACGGATGGCTCCAAGTCCCAAGAGGGGGTCGGCTTCCACGCCGTATCCCCTCTGTTTGAAGTCAGCGGGGCTCTACCAGGCGCTGCGTCTGTCTTCACGGCCGAGCTGATGGCAATACACCACTCGGTACGGGAGATTACGCGACGTGCCCGGTTCGGAGACCGGATTGTGATCTATAGCGACTCACAAAGCGCCCTGAGTGCTCTCGGGGCATTGGAATCTCCGCATCCCCTGGTTCGTGATATCCGTGACGCCACGGTTTTGGCGAGCCGGGCAGATGTCGAGATTATCTTCTGCTGGGTTCCTGGACATGTAGGAATTGCGGGGAATGAGCGCGCCGATGAGGGCGCCAAAGAGTCCGCGAGGACTCTGCGACCGGACCAGCGTTTCGCTCTTCCTCACACCGACTACATGGCAGGAATACGGGCAGCTCTTCGGACTGCTTGGCAAAGAAGATGGGAGACGGTCGAAGGGAACTTAAAGTTGCGTGCCATTGCGCCGCGACTATTCCCATGGACCTATCCCCCAATGCCGCGGCGGCTTCAGGTTGCTTTCTGTCGTCTTCGAATCGGACACACCCGTGTGACGCATCGCTACTTGATGGACCGCTCGCATGCGCCCTATTGCAACGACTGCATCGTCCCCCAGACTGTTCGGCATATTCTTGTCGAATGTCCCATTCTGGGGGATCTTCGCGCACGATACCTGTCTCGGTACCGGGATGGGCGGGGTCGCTACCGCCTGTCCCTTGTACTCGGGACGAGTGCGTGCACCATGACTGGTGGACTTATTGACTTTTGGGGGGAGGCTGGCCTTCTCCCTTTCATTTAACCCGGTTTTATTGTTGTTGTTGTTGTTGTTTTTGTTATCGTTTTTGTTATTGCTTTGTTATTGTTATTTCTTTTTATTGTTATTTCCTGTTGAATTATTTTGAAGTAGCCTAGAACTAGGCTGTTTGTTTACGGCAACTTATGCCTAAGTCGGCAGTCGCCAGATAGCCCCTTAATAAAAAAAAAAAAAAAATGTTCCCAAAACTAGAAAATTAGGCACAGGCAGCTCACTCACTCGTCTACTTATACCAGCCAAATCATACACCTGTTTACGCAAAAACTCAATCTCCCTTTCAAGATCCCCCATACCAGAAACACTCTCCTCAGACTTACTTTCATTCGTACTTGCATTCTTCCTTTCACTCTTCTTTGTACGCTTTCTACTCCTCGAGACTAAGACTAGCTCTTTCCCAGACAGATCCATACTCTGACATTCAATCTCATCATCATGCACTTTACCTCTCTCTCTACACAGTCCATACACCGGATGGCTCATCAGGTAGTCAGGAGGTTCTCTCCATCTCCTTAACTGACTCTGATGAGCCCGCACTCTCTCAGTCATACCGTCATTCAAACTCTCCAAAACATACGTCACCCCATTTTCCCAAACCCTCACAACTCTATAAGGTCCATCAAACTTCTCACTCATCTTTGACACATTCAACCTACCCTTCACTTCTTTCACCTTCAATACTTTTGCACCTAATTCAAATGAATGGAACTTTTCATGCGCCTCACGCCATACATTCTGCTCACTTTCACTCAAACGAAACCTATCTTTCACTCGCCTTTCAAAATTCATCACAAACTGACATGGGGACATTCCAGTTGCACTATGCACAGTTGAATTATACGCCCACAACACTCTCCCCAGACACACATCCCAGTCATTCACTGTCATACTCATCATTCTCAACATCTCACACAAGGTTCTTATAGTCCGTTCAGCCAATCCATTTGAAGACGGTACATACGGAGTTGTTCTCACATGCTCCACACCATTCTCTCTCAACATTTGCTCAAACACTTCCCCTACAAATTCAGGCCCATTATCACTCAGACATCTTCTAGGCTTCCATACACACATAGGAAAAAACAACTGCTCAACCACACCTGCAACAGTCACACTCCTTTTATCTCTCACAGGCGCTGCATACACAAACTTACTTTTATGATCAACCATAACAACCATACCAACATTCCCAGCACTCGTACGCGGCAAAGACACACAATCAATCACTACCAATTCAAACGGTTCTTTCGCATCAACTTTCAACATTGGTGGTTTCACTTGCACACCTTGCACCTTTCGCTTCTGACACCTTTCACACGTAGTTGCAACATCATTCACAACAGTTCTCAGAAACGGATGGAACACACGCTCCTTCATACACTCCCACAGCTTAAACTTACCCATATGCCCATAATTATCATGCACAACCTTCACCAGACCAATCATACCAACTAAGGACATCACAGGTACATACATATCATCACCACCCTTCACATGCCTCACAAAATATACAACATCCATACAAACAACAAAATCCTTAGCATACCTTTTAAAATCACTTAAACACTCTGGCCATTCATTCAAATCAACACGCATCATTACACACTTCTTCAACTCACTAACAAAAGGACATATCTCTTGCATCTCTAGAATATCCTTATCACTTAAAATCTCATTCTTATCATCCATGACCAACTCAATCATACCGCAAAACTTGACAACATTCTTTGCACACTCATTCAACCTCATCACCTCACATTCACCTTTCATAAGACAATCCTTATCAGCATCCAAAGACAAATCATTCAATCTCATAAAGTCTACACCAAGCAAGAAACAACACGGCATTTGCTCATCCTTCAGAATCACAAAGTCATGCTTCACATTCACACCATTACCCAAACTCACTTTCAGACTAACCTGTTCCCATGCCACTATCATGCCATTCCCTAATCCACTTATCCGTAACTTCACAGGTTTATGCTCGCAACATTTAAACTCATCATACTTACTCAGAATCCTCTCATTCACTAAAGACACCTGCGCTCCAGTATCAATCAAACCACAGAACAACCTTTCACCAACTTTCACTCTCGCTTCCATCATATCAGGTCCACCATGTTCGCAATAAACCGAAGGAACAAGCACACCAACATCAGCACTGATATCCACACTGTCATTATTATTATTATTAAAGTTCCAAGCCACAACCCCAACTGGAAGAGCAAATAGCTATAAGCCCAAGGGCCCCAGTGGGGAAAGAAACCTGGTATGGAAAAAACGAAACAAAGATTAAGAAAAACATAATAAATAAATAGAAAATCAAAAAAAAAAAAAAAAAATAAAAAAAATAAAAAATTAAATGCTATAATGTTAAAAATATTATAATATTATATATGTGTGGATAATGAATAAAATATTAAAGTTATAAGTTTCTGTTAATTAAAAATGTATTAGCACCCACTTTAAATTTCTGAAGTTCCAAGGACTCAACAACAACACTAGGAAGTTCATTCCACAGTTTAGTTGTGTTAGGAATGAAACTTCTTGAAAACTGTGTTGTGTTGAATCTCATAGGCGTAAAGGCCCTACTATTGGCATTTAGTACACCTCTGGTAACTCGTTGAGGGGCATATAAATTGGGCAGATCGTGATGCAGTGGATGATCTGCATTGTTAAAAATTTTATATAAGATGCATAAGGAGCTTATTGCTCGCCTGTGCCACAGATCAACTTTGAGGTCAGGAATTAAAAATTTTATTGCTCTCAAATTTTTATCTAATAAATTAAGATAAGAGTTGGCTGCCGAACTCCAAACAGGGGCGCAATATTCAAAACACGGAAGAATAAAAGCATTAAAACAATTTTTAAGAACAGTCTGCTCTCCAAATACTTTGTAAGATTTCCTCAAAATGCCAATTTTTTGAGCAATAGAGGAGGAAATAGATCGAATGTGATTCTCAAAAGTAAACCTAGAGTCAAGCATAACTCCAAGCAACTTAAAAGAATCACATATGGAGATGGGAATGTTATTTATTAAAAGATCTGGATGGGGAGGATCTAGTGTTCTGGATCTGCTAACAATCATACTCTGGGTTTTCTTTGCATTTAACTTCATGCCCCATGAAGTGCACCAAACATTTATCTTAGCCAGATCTCTATTTAAAGACTCTGCAACCGATGCTCTCAACTCAGGAGATGGGACTGGGGCTATTAGAGTAGCATCATCAGCATAGGCTATAAGTCTATTTTCCAGTCCAAACCACATATCATGGGTATATAATATAAACAGTAGAGGACCAAGAACACTGCCTTGTGGTACACCAGATAGCACCTCTCTCTCATCACTAAAATTATTGTCAACATAAACCTTTTGATGTCGATTTGTTAAAAATTGTTCAATAATATTTAAAAATACACCACCTACTCCCAACTGCTTCAACTTAAATATCAGGGCCTTATGATTGACACGGTCAAATGCGGCACTGAAATCCAGGCCAACTAAGCGAACTTCTTGACCAGAGTCTAATGATTTTTGGACAATGGTGGAGACAGTGAGAAGTGCATCACAAGTGCTCAGACCCTTACGAAATCCAAACTGTAAAAAGGGAAACAGACGATTAAGCTCGGCAAATGTACTTAAACGTTTAGCTAGTAAACGTTCAAAAATCTTAGATAGAACAGGAGTTATAGAAATGGGCCTATATTCAGTAGGGTTAAAACTACCACTTGCACTTTTACATAATGGAATGATGTTACCAATTCTCCAACATTCGCAAAAACTACCACTCCTCGCCAGCTTCCGAAGAATAACGGAAAGCTTGGGAGCCAAATACTCTGCAGTTTTCTTAAAGAATAAAGGGAATATACCATTTGGGTCAGTACCACCATAAGCATCCAGATCAAGAAGTAACTGTTTTACTTCACTTGAACGGAAAGCAATCTTGTTTAACCTTGGTTCAGGGAAACAAGTGTCAGGTAGAGTTAGATTCTCATTACTTTGTTTATTATCAAAAACATCAGCCAACAGTGTTGCCTTTTCTTCAGGACTATGGGTAATGGAACCATCAGGTTTAAGAAGGGGTGGCATAGATGAATCATTCCCAAAAAGAGCAGACTTGAGAGTGGTCCAGAATTTGTGGGAATTTGCTGTGCGCTGAAGAGTTCCCTTTGTGGTAGTATTGAATTCAACTTCCGCATTATTATATACCCTCTGAGCTGCTGTTCTGTAGTGCACATAATTATCCCATAGAAAGGCAGATCTACTCCCCTTCCACAGGTTGTAGGCTTCTTGTTTCTGCATATGAGCCCTCTTACAGTCATCATTAAACCAGGCTTTGTCCTTAGTGCGATATCTGATCATACGGAATGGAACATGTCTATCAATAATTGAAACAATTTTATCATTCAAAATACGAACTGCTTCAACCTCCTTATATATTAGTGGCCAGTTGATCCGGGAGATATCATTTAATATATTGCACCAGTCTACTTGAGATTTGATGAATACTTTGCTTGTATGAGCTATATTAGGAATAGATTGCTCAATACAGATAGTTATAGAAATTGCACAGTGGTCAGAAGTTCCCACAGGAGGATCAACAGCACTTGTAACGACTCCAGGGGAATCAGTGAAAACCAAGTCAAGGCAGTTCCCAGATGAATGGGTAGGCTCCCTAATGACTTGCTCACAACCCGACTCACACGCAAAATCATAAGCCCTGATACCATGACAGTCAGTAGGGGAGACAGAAGACAGCCATTGCCTATGATGAGCATTGAGGTCTCCCATAAATACAAAGCAGGCTTTCCGGTCATTTTCCTGTACCTTGGCCATGGCAAGGAGCAGACAATCAAAAATAGTATCATCTAAGTCTGGATTGCGATAGACAGAAAAAAGATAAAAATTATTTTGCTTACCACATACTTTCATAACTTGCATCTCATGGCAAGAACAAGCATAGGAGGTCTTTGAAGCAGAGTAACCATTCCTAATGTAAACTGCCATTCCTCTAGCCCTAGGAATGGCATCACGCCTAAGTAAAATTGGTTTTTTGAAGCCTGGTATAACTCCCATATCATCACTCACCACACACTCATCTTCATCCAGACAATCATTCTTCTCTCTTATATATGAACACTTTTCAATCACCCAATTGTAGTGCACACCGCTCAAACATTGCAGATGTAGCACATTAGGATTCAAACCCTTCATCTTCTCATCCTTGTACACAATCGGCCTCTCACCACCAAAGTGCACATAAACAATCACTCCATACAAACAACTCACTACAATCAACACTTCCTGAAATGGCGGGACCCCTTGCATACACATCGCTCTCAATTCTTTCATGAAGTTCCGCACCTTTGCCATACCAATGCTTTCAGGCTTCCTACACACTTCATTCATTACCTCCTTCCTTAAATCATCCACACTATCGGGCACTCTCACGTCTACTCCATCACTCTTCAAATCTTGCAAACCATTCCATACACTCTCAAACAAGGAATCACTACCACCCTTACTCTCTTTTCCATTCATAATCCCTTTCGGCAAATACTCAGGATCACTCACTCCACACACATTTTCATCATTCGTACCAGATACCTTGACATCAAATCAGCCACTCCATTCCGTTCACCAGGCACATATTCAATCACATAGTCAAAGTCACTCAAATCTTCCAAAGTCCTTGCAATCCTACTATCAGCCCACTTCATACGCTGCAGATAAACAAGAGGTTGATGATCTGTTTTGATCACAAACCTCACACCATACAAAAACGGACGCAACACTTTCAAACAATACCTTATCGCAGCCAACTCTCGCTCCACAGTCGAATACTTTCGTTCTGCAACATTCATAGCCTTGGATACATACCCAATTATTCGCCTGACATTCTCTCCATTCAAACGCTGCTCTTGCATCAGAAAACCTCCCATACAATACCCACTCCCATCTGTATACAATTCAAGCATTTTAGCATTTATACTATAATCTGGGTAAGCCAATTCAACATCTTCAGCAGCTGCCTCTTTCAGTCTCTCATACGCCTCCTTTATCTTATCATTCCACTTGACAACCGTACTACCTTTCTTGCCCATCCACTCAGTCAGAGGCTTACTCACACCAGAACAATCACGTATAAACTTTCGCTGGAACTCAATCAAACCCAAAAACGACTTTAGTTGCTTCACAGTCACCGGTTTAGGAAACATTTGCACCTTCTCAACATACTTCGGTGATTTTCGCAACCCATTCTCACTCACCATATGCCCAAGGAATTCCACTTCTTTCGCAAACCATTCACACTTCGCCACTTTCACCTTCACACCAACACTCTCCAACGTTCTCAACACATCATTCACCAATTTCATATGCTCCTCAAAAGTCTCAGTCATAATCAAAATATCTATAAACGCAATCACATTCTTACTCGCAAACTTACTCAACACAACATTCATTGCCCGCTGGAAGGCTCCGGGAGCATTAGCCAACCCAAAGCTGAGGTTCCGGAACTGGTAATGCCTCTTTGAGGAAGAGAAGGCAGTTACTGGCCGGCTCTCCTCAGCAATGGGCATCTGGTAATACCCCCGTACTAGATCCAGCTTCGTAAACCACTCCATCCCATGCATACTATACACACACTCAGATACCATACACATCGGAAACCTTTCTTTCACAGTCCTTTCATTCACCTTTTGATAATCCACACACAGATGCAATCTTCCATCCGGCTTACGTACAGGTACAATTGGACTATTCCATGCACTCTCGCTCTCTTCAATCACCCCCAATTGCTCCAATTCCAAACACTGCTCCTCAATCTCATCAGCAACCGGACGTGGGAAATGCCTCAGCCGCTGATAGATTGGGGAGTCCTTCAGGACAATCTTGAATTCCGGGGGCTTTGCAACCCCAAAATCCAGATCACCCTTACTGAGGGCTCCCTTTCACTCAAATATCATTCGATACACATCCTCCTTTTCATACTCAGTCAAACATCCATCCAATTTCACCATGTCCTTCACCTCATTATACATCCATTCACATGTCTTTTCATTCGCAACATTCACCCTGATATCCGTACTATCATCCATACCTACCTCATTGACAGTGGAGAGGTGGCCCAGTACATCTCCGACTTGGATTCCCCTCACCTGCCCTTTCACACTGGGGTCCACCTGCACACATACAAAAGGATCATTCATTCTCATCAAGCCATCAAACACACAAGCAACACGCCTTACCTTATAACACGCATCGTTTCCATCCAATATCACAGTGTTCTCACTCACATTCAAACTAACATCCTTACTCCAACTCACTCTAACAGACACCCGTTTACCCTTCACAAGCCTTACATTCTCCATAGCAGTCACCTCAATACCAGTAAACACTCCTCAAAACGCTACCATCTTTCCCTACATACAACTTATACACCCCATTTTTACCAATCTTTCTCTCAATCTGATCACTCGCAGGATGCACAACCATACGATTCATTTTCATAAAATCATACCCCAAAATCACACCATACTCACTACTCACCTTATCAATCACAGAAAATTCACATTCATTCATCATCATACCATGCATTCAAACAGCTGACCTTATCATTCCAATCACAGGCACTCTCCTATTACCAATACCTACTAAACTACCCTTGCACTCAGACAGGAGGGCTTTCTCGCTAACCTTGTCATACACATCTTTATACACCAAGCTCGCCTTGCATCCAGAATCTATTAAAGCCAAACACTCAATTCCATTCAATTCCACCTTCACACTCAGACACTCATACTTCCTACCAGACAGCACTTTCACACTAGACAGACTTACCAACACATTACTCACACTCATGCACCCAGAGGATACTTCAGCAGGTACCCTCTTACCATTCAGTTTCCCGCTTCAGACTTTCCATTCACACCTTGCGCTCTTAGTCTAATCCAACACTTTTCACTCGAATGTCCTTCCATCGCACAATAGCTACATACATTCCTCTGGTCACGACACATCCTTGCATAATGACAGCCTTTCCACAATTACCACATGCATATTTCATACTTTCCCCACCAGTTGCTCCACCATTCAACCTCGGACAATCTTTCTTCAAATGGCCTATTTCTTTACACTCGAAGCACTCTTTCACACTTTCCTGGCAATCCTTTATCATATGCCCTTTCTTACCACACCCAAAACATGCACCAGATGTCCACCTACATTCTGCCAACATATGACCTTTCCTTCCACACCGACGACATTCCACAATCTTTCTCCCACCATTCGGTCTCTCATTTGCTGGGACATACCTCGGTTTCTCTCTCATATATCCGTTCCCACGCTTGAAATTCATCTGTCCCCTTCCATTCGACCACCTCCTAATCCCTCAGTGTTTCAAATTGCTGTTTAGAATCCTGCAAATGTTTGATCTTTTAAGTACCTTGGTAACTACCTCTCCAATAACGAGCATTTAGATGTTGAAATACAGCACCGCATTAGATAAGCATAGCATCCTTTAGTCACCTCTCTACAAGAGTCTATTAAAATAGACTTGAAACTAAGCACTAAGATGGCTGTCTACAATGCAGTATGTCTATCAGCATTCATGTTTGGCTGTGAAACATGGATGACATATAGGAGAAACATAAAGCCTCTAGAGTTGTTCCATATAATATGCCTACAAAAGATCCTTAGTATCACATGTCAAGACAGAATACCACACATCTTGATACTGGAGAGAACCAAGAGCACCAGCATTGAGGCAATCATTGCTAAATAACAGCTGCGATGGCTGGGTCACATCATACGTATTCCTGAAGAGAGACTTTCCCGCAGAGTGCTGTATGGTCAGCTCCATGATGGAAGGAGGGTAGCGGGTGGTCTCGAGCTCAGATTAAAAAATAACATCAAGAAAACGCTGAAGAAATCTATGGTTGACCCATCAAATCAGGAGGAATCAGCTTTAGACAGGGTGAATTGGAGATGACTTATCCATGAGGAAGTGAATCAATCTTGAAAGCAACTGACGAGACCATGAACAGGAAAAGGGTGTGAAACAGCAAGAGCCACCACCCCAACCTCCCCCAAATTTCCAATGTCCTACCTGTGGCAGGCGATACTTACTCAGGATTGGCCTGTACAGTCACTGGAGAAGACATAGATGGGAATAAGAGAGGGAATGTCATCAATGGACCAGATGTACTACCTTAAGCTTTTCACTGGGTAATGCAACTTTACCCAGTCATGAATAATATTGACTAAACTCGCCTTAGCCTGCAAAAGGGTATCTATTGTAACTGGACTTTTGCAATACCCGTTAGTAGCTACCTTGAATATCTGAGATGAAAAGGAACTTAAAACAGACTGACAAATAATTGGCAATACATTGACACATGTGCATATCTTTCAAGATTAAAGAAAACAAACTGTATAAATATAATGCATTGCTGTATAGATAAATAAGAAAAGTGTATAATAATGTTAGAGTGTAAAATACTTTCTTGTATGTCATTTATACAAATTGGTGGACTTTAATAATAATTTTTTTATTTATTTAGGTGAGGGTAAAACCCTCCTTTAAATATTTTATTGATTTTGTTCATAACTTTTTATTCATTAACTTTAACTTTTTTTATGTATCTATACTCATCTAACATTTGGCAAATTATCTTTCAAATGCACTTTAAATCACTATTCTAGCTCATTTATGACATGAGATATAGCAATTTGAAATTTAGGGTTCTCCTCAAACCCACAAAATGGGAAGGGGCATAACTTTTTAACCCTTAGTTGACTCAACTTCAAAATTTTAAATTTTGGGTTTCTTGACATAAACAATTCTATAGACCAAATTAGAGCAAAATTGAAGTTGGTGTGGTGTTGAATCTCATTTTTTTTGCAGGATTTGTCATGAAATGCATCCCTTTCCTCACGGAATATGCTCATCACCCCCTTGCAGCCATTCTCATGTATAGCTGTACTTTTATTACCGGCTTTGTCACATGCCATCTTCAGATTCAAGTCATCTTGTTGATGACTAAAGGATCCAGACTGCCATCCTGCCGCTTGGGGAGTGCCCCTAGGCTGGGTAACTTGTGGTCTGTGTGCTGCTGCACAGGCTTTGCCACCATACATTAGTACACCTAAGGTTGGAGCATTGAAAAGTCTGAAGACTCAAGAATTTATTTTTATCTTGATGGTAAAAATTATGAACAATTATACACACTCACCTCCAAACCCACTCTAGGCATCCTTATTCTTGCCTCAAAATGATGTAGTGGATGGTGCTAGCAACCATCCACCACCAATGGGGTGCCTGGAAAACTGGAAGGAGACTAGGAGATGTGGATACTTAAATTTATTTTATTTTATCTTAACCACTGAATTATAAATAATAACTCTTCCCCAAATACAATCACCCAAAATAAATAAATATACAGCAAAAAATTATAGAGCATAAATACAGTATCAATATATATACAGGGTGGGGACAGTATTTGTTCATATGATGAGATGGTCTCAGACAACCTTGATGAAAACCTCCAGGTAACCTCAGAACTGGCCACAGGCATTTATGCCCCTCAAGGTCCTTGTTATGTAGGCCCCCAGCTCATCCTTCATGTTGAGGGGAGGTTGCAGTCAGGTTAGCTGTGAGGACAAATACCTGGTGCTGTGTGATTGAAGAAATTCTCCAACAGCTAGGCATGTCTATTCTGGCTAGTGTGGCAGGGTGCTGTCTTGCTGCCATACATAGGACCTTCCTACAGCTACCCAGTTGATCCAGAGCTTTACCACTTCACTTATAACACAGATGTAGCCATCAGTGTTCATCCTGAGACCCTCAGAGAAGAAGTGGGGTGTCCTGACATCAACTTCACTGCTAACAACACCAAAAACTATGATGTCACTGGAAATTTCATTTACTTCACTCTGGGCATGTCCTTGGGTGCGACAGAAAACCACCTGTTGTTCTGGGAGTTGATCTTCTGATCTTGTCAGTCTTCTTGTTGGAAGAGAACCACAGCATGTCTGGCTCCAATGGGGGTTTCATTTTGTGGATCAGCTTCTTGGTTTTTGCTAGTGCCAGAAATTGTCCCCTCCTCTTGTTGAGAATGTCCTCATGCACCACCACCCTGTTTAGCTTTTCAGTTGCGCCTTTCTCCCTTGCATCGGCACATATCAAGTTTCTGGGATCATTATAACCTGCAGAGGGGTACCCTGTGTACCTGGAGGAGCTGCATGTCCTCCTAGCCTGATTGCAAATTGGGAAAACCCTGGCACCGAGTTGACCTGAACACTGATGGGGCCTGGGAAAGTTTTTGGTGCGCTTTCCCCTCATTCCCTTTCAGCGCTACTTTATCTTTATTTATTTATTTTACTCCTCTCTCTCTTCCCTCAACCCCGTAAGGGGCGCAGCGATTTGCCATCCTGGCCTCCGTGCTGACGGGATTCAGCACCCCATCCGACCCTAGCTTAGCCTCTTCTCCTTCCTTCAAAACACTTGTGATCCCTTGCTTTTCATACAACCTCTCCCACAACTTTCTCTGGTCAGCCTCTAATTTCACAGGGTAGATGCTGACCTTCTTCTCAGCCAACCATCCCAGATCGGGGGAGAGGACAATGTTCCCTAACCCCTGAGCTCTGTTCTGGGTGGTTGGTTTTTAACAACCTGCTTCATCCCCACCCATACCTTTCTCACATCCCTTTTCCTTTTCTCTTCACACTCTATCAATTTTCCGCCGTGTCTAAGGTGGAGCCGCCATGCCAATGGACAGCCAGGCCACCAGGCAGGAGGGGTGGTCCTGAATGGTGGAACCTGGTTTTGCCAGGCCTGTAAGCACCTCTTTCAGTGTGGGACACTGTGAGGGGTGATGAGCTGTTGCATCCCATAATAAAAAGAGGGTCACCATGCCCAATGATGAGTCCAACCCCCCCCTTTAATTCTTCCTGTATCAATGATGGAGCTGCCCTCGGCAAGCTCCACCGAAAAAATGGAGGTCGTTCCCCTTCTCTGAAGGTGCTTTCGGGCACCTCCCTTTTTCCAGTAGCAGTCCCCTCTTTTCTTTCCAAGGGGGCTGCCAAGAAAGCCAGTAGGCGGCTCATAACCGACTTCCTCCAAGTGAAGCGGCTCGGTAGGGCAAACCCCCTTAGGGGGGAGAGGGAAGCCAGGCCCCTTGGGTCGCTTCCCTCAAAAGACCCGCTGGCCAGAATACTAAACCTTGCTGGGGTCAAGGCATGTGCCTCCCCACACATGACTGGTGATGCTGCCAACGGGACCTGCGATATCCTGGGAGGGGATGGCCAACTGGAGGCCCCTCCTGTGATAGACATGGTCCTTGAGGCAACCCACCCTCAGACGGTAGGGCCTTCCTTTGGGGGGAATCCGGGCTCGGCGCCAAGCACCGAACCCAAATCCGCCCCTATGCAAGGTCCTCCTCAAACGGCTGGGGTCTCAGAGACAGTACAAGGAGAGGAGGGATCTCCTCCAACCGGTGCCCCTGCAACCACCAGGACCTTCTCCATTTCAGAGAAAGACCTGGCTGAGGCAGGTCCATCTGGGCGCCAAAGAGTCTGCGAGGACTCTGTGGCCGGACCAGCGTTTCGCTCTTCCTCACACCGACTACATGGCAGGAATATGGGCAGCTCTTCAGACTGCTTGTCAAAGAAGATGGGAGACGATCGAAAGGAACTTAAAGTTGCGTGCCATTGCGCTGCGACTGTTCCCATGGACCTATCCCCCAATGCCGCGACGGCTTCAGGTCGCTTTCTGTCGTCTCCGAATTGGACTCACCTGTGTGATGCATCGCTATTTGATGGAGCGCACACCTGTGCCCTATTGTGATGACTGCTTTGTCCCCCGGGCTCTTTGGCACATTCTTGCCGAATGTCCCAGTCTAGGTGATCTTCGCGCACTTTACCTGTCCCGGTATTGGGATGGGCGGTGGCACTACCGCCTGTCCCTTATACTTGGGATGAGTGCGTGCACATTGACTTGTTGACTTTTGGGGGGAGGCCTGGCCTTCTCCCTATTATTTAACTTTGTTTTGTTGTTTTTTTCCCTTATAGGTTGCACGTTCCTGCTCTGGGGGGACCTCTTCCCGATGCAGGAGCTTGCTTACTACTCGTTTCCTTTTTCCTTTTTTTAAATTTCTGTTGTTCGTTTTTTTTTGTGTGTTATTGCATTAGATTTATTTGGTAGCCTAGTACTAGGCAGTTTTTAATACGGCGACTAATGCCCAAGTAGGCAGTTGCCAGATGAGCTCTTTAAAATAAAAAAGTAAAAAAAATAAAATCTCTCCCCTCAACCTTTTCTCTACCTGCACTTGATACCTAGAGGAATTATTCTCACCTAGACAAAGTGCATATCAGGGATCCCTTGCCACTGGGCTAGGGTAAGTTGTTGGTACACTTCCTCCTTTCTTCCTCTCAGCATTCCCTTTTCTCTACGATTATTCCCTCTACCCTCTGTCTAGGTTTAAGATCTACATCTCAAAAGATTTGGCTTTGGGTCCTCTTCCTGGCAAGGTGAGAAATGGTTTCACTATACACCATCCTCTTCAAATAAAAAGAAAAACAAGAGGAAGAACTAAAAGAGGGCAAGGTGGCCATAATTAGTGCCCTTCAGACACTTGTTAGCTCTCCAGCGAATGTGATGCCACACACTACCATTAATTTTGTGAAAGGAGTGGTTTATGCAAGGGAACTCACAGGCCACTCCTGTGGAGGTGCTCGTACTGCCACTGGTTCATTATTTATACAAATCACTCATTTAGATGTGCAAATTAGGGTTTACCTCAACTCTGTGTTAGTTCTTCCAAAGCCATACATACACCATGTCCTTATTGTATATGGCTAAACGTGTCAATTTCATGGAGGTGTACCTTGCTTCCTCAAAGCATTGTGGCTTCCTGAACTAGGCCTGGAGGACATATTCCTTCAATAGAATTGCTGTGGACTTCGAGCCAACTGTGAGGAGCTGCAAAGGCTCATCTCCCATTTTGCCTTGGCTATCTTTTTACAGATGATGCTGGGAGCATGCCCTGTGCCCACCCTCCCAGGGTATAAGGGTTTTGTGACCTCACCACCACAGCATCGGGACTGGGCTGGAAGATGTGCTGTGACAGGGCACTTACAAACAAGGGATAAGAGATTTAATGTGGAGAAGGCTTATGCTCATGTAGGCAGGTTCTGACAAGGTATGGAGTGAGTAGTAAACTATAGAATGGTGGGAAGTAAGGCATGTGTTTGGGTGAAAGATGGTGAGAGTAGTCAGATTTGACATGTGGAGTTGTAAGACAAGGTTGTGTGATGACTGTTTAATATCTTTATGGATAGAGTACTGAGAAGTATGAATGAATGAGATTGATGAGAATGTATTCTGACAATGTTGATGCTAGTGGCTGAGTGTGAGAGGAATTTGAAAATGTTGCTCAAAGTGTTTCACAAGGTATTTGTGGAAAGGGGGCTAAAAACAATTACAGAAGAAGTAATGGTATTTGGAAGGACAGGGATTGGGTGCTATATCAGAGTCTGCGCTGTCACACTTGAAGTGTGAAGTTTTATCTCGGATGCATTGTAAATGATAGTGGTTTAAATGAAACAGATTTCAACCACAAGATTTAAAATGGTAGGAAAGTCTCAGGGTGCTATTAGAGCTTGACTGAATATTCAGGGTTGAGTGAAATATACCAGAAAACTGTGTAAGAGTATGCTGGTGTCAATGTTGGTGTGTTGGAGTGAGACTACTATTGAAGGCTAAGAAAAGGCCTCAAGTGAGATCAGTGCAAATATACAAGTTGTGAGAGATGCTTGAGTGTGAAGGGTAGATAAAGTGGAGAACAACTGGGTAAGAGATGTTTACGGTGTGATGAAGAGTGTCACAGTATGCTCTGAGGTGTCAAGACCATGTGTGAAGAATTGGATTGAAATTGACTTGTGTGATAGTGAGCTGTGCCATCCATCCCCTGCACAGGGCTGGGAGCGGTGTCACTTTTTTCACTTTTTTCACTTATTTCACTTTTTTACTTTTTTGTCACTTTTTAAAAGAAATGTCACTCTTTTCACTTTTGGGGGGTTTAATTTAGAATTTAATATTTTTATTAATATTTTCTATGAATTTTGATACTTCTTTTTTTCAACTTTATAATTCCATTGAAAAGAAATTACCTTATTTAATTACCTACGCTTTAGGGCCATATTTTACAGGTTAGTGATGCCAATAATATTTACCAACATATTGATGTCCACATTTTTGGGAATAAGATTTTTAATTAAAAAAATAGAGTGGTGAAATGAAATACCCCTTCATTTCAAAATTTGCGAAGGCATCCCTTTCCCTTTCACAATGGAATTCAGATGTAGAAGGAGGTTTCTCCATTAGTGGCTATATTTTGGATGAAACCACTGGATGAAATGCTTAATGCAAAACTCAATATAAAATATGGACTAAAAACTTATAGTAATAAACCTGAACTGGTTCCTATTACTAGAGAGCTTTTGAATATGGCTCATTCAGTTCATGCCAGATACAAGGCTCATTTAGAGGAAATAAAAAAGATAAAAATAGAAGAGGAAAGGAAACAGAAGAAGAAAAACAGGCTGCTGAAAAGTTTGAAAGAGAAATAGAAGAAAAAAAAGCTAAGCATAAAAGACTTGGAGAAAAGCTTTCATGCTTACAAAAAGAGTCAAGTCAAAAAGCCTTCAATGACACAATTTATAATGAAGCAAGTGAACAACTGCAAAAAGGTATTCAGAAAAATGACTTTTTTCTTCAGCTGAAGAAAAAAGAATAATTTTAAAACTTGAAAAATGGAAGAGCAGCCTTATTAGTGACTACTTTGAGAAAAATAAAAAGAATAAGACGTAGTGGTGTTATTCTATGTCAGTTAGCCTATTTATATATTTTTACTCATTTTAATTTTTAATTAGTGATATTGACTTGTTTAGTATTATTAATAAAGGCCATTGGACTATGTCCTGAACATGAGTGGAATCGGGCCATTAAAAAATAAAAAAATAAATTTTTGTTTTCCTGTGTAAACTCAGTAAAAAAAAACTTGAATCTTTATGATGTTTCCCTAATTAAATGTGAAAGCTGTAGAAGCTTTACTTTAATATCTATTACCTAAACTTTTAGTTCTTTATATAGCTAATAAATATTTAATTTGTAAGAACTTTCACCATTATTGTCACTTTTTTTCACTTTTTTCACTTTTCTATTAACATTTTTTGCTCCCAGCCCTTCCTGCAACATCTCCTCACTCCATAATGAAATGTTTACACATTAGAATGACAATTGCTGGCAACTCTGAAGGCACCAGTGGCTGGTCCTGATTGTGGGCGTGGCATATCAAGTAGCATTGTATTTTGATGGAAAGTAACATTGATAGAATAACACTCATAGTGTAAAACTCATCAGGAGTATGTGGATTTTAGTAGGGGGCACTAGACCCCACACATGTCTATATGATGAGTACCTCCATAGGGGGTACAATTAGTCCATCAGCAGGGTACTGGAATAGAGGAGAGAGGGAGGTATGTTGTGCTGTGAAGACATGAAGGGAAAGATGGTAGTGTTGTAGTTGGCTCCTGTATGTAATAATGTGTGTGGAGCTACTAACCCCATGTGTATGAGTGGCAGTGTATTTGTCAATGGACAGCCAACTCATGACAGCCTTGAAAGGTTTGTATCTGTGCTCACTCAGATCAAACCTGGATGTTCTAAGGAACACTCTGTCGTAACATCACATGTGGCTGGTGCGAACTTCACAAAGAAGAAATGTGAGAGTTGGTTGGTGTGAGGGTATGCAAAGAGTTGGAATACTTTATGAAATGTCGGTTGATTATATGAATGTTTGAGAGAAGGGCTGACTGAGAGCAATTGCATGATATTGTTTATGATGGATGTGTTAGGAGGGGTTTGGGGTGGGGGGGTAGGTAAAGTTGTCTTTGCACAGATGAACCCTGACTAGATGAGTGGCTACAACACATATCCCATCCCTATAAAGGTCCATTCAATTTGTACAAAATGATGGGCAGCTTTTTGCTTGATAGTGGAAGAAGAGTAGGGTAGTTTTAGTGGCATTGATGTGCACTGATCCCACTGATGGAAAGAGGTTATTGTTTTTCTTTAAGTTTCTTATGAAATAGTTTCAATAGGATTCTTGTCTCAAGCACTGTTGCCCAGTGCGCCATTTCAGTCGCATTTTCCATGTCGACATTTGGCATTATTTAAAAAATATATTTTTAAATTACAGGCGTCTTTCTTCACATTAAAGAGAGAAAGGGAAAGTTGTGGTAGCAAATCTTGCCCAACGTTACCAGGAGGTGATTTTCCCTTCACAGCAGGTGGGCTATTCATTTGCAGATTATGACTATTATATTGTCAATAAATTAAGGTTGTTTTTAGAGGACAAAAAAAATCTTATTAGAGTTGTTTAAAATGTTTCAAAATTGGCTGCAAGCTGTTTAAATGTGACTAGTAATGCCTAGACTTTTTAAAAGTTGTTTTAATGCCTAAGTTGTAGTAATACATACCTGGGCCTTTTTTAAGCTAGAAATGTTTAGCCATTTTCAAGCTGCATTTTGTTAGAACCCTTCATTTGTGATGGTGTCAAATGAAACATCGGGCATATCATGCTTTATGAATGCAACATTAGCAGTAAAAACATTACAGAATTATAAATGCCAGCATTGATTAAAAAAAATCCATTAAGGCTATTTTGGACTTAAAAAAAATGAAAGTAGAGGCTACCACACTAAAATTGATCTTGACTCTAATCTTTGACAGAAAATTTAAATGCCAGTCATGACAACAGTGTGTAAAAATTTCCATTTGCCCCTTTCTCCCCGTAAGGGGCGCGGAGATTTGCCATCCTGGCCGCCGTGCTGACGGGATCCAGCGCTCTGTCCGGCCCCAGATTAGCCTCTCTTCCTTCCTTCAGATAGCCCGATTTCTTCCCTACCTCATCGCTTTTCATACACCCTCTCCCACAACTTTCTCTGGTCAGCCTCTAATTTCACAGGGTAGATGCTGACCTTCTTCTCAGCCAACCATCCCAGATCGGGGGAGAGGACAATGTTCCCTAACCCCTGAGCTCTGTTCTGGGTGGTTGGTTTTTAACAACCTGCTTCATCCCCACCCATACCTTCCTCACATCCCTTTTCCTTTTCTCTTCACACTTTATCAATTTTCCGCCGTGTCTAAGGTGGAGCCGCCATGCCAATGGACAGCCAGGCCACCAGGCAGGAGGGGTGGTCCTGAATGGTGGAACCTGGTTTTGCCAGGCCTGTAAGCACCTCTTTCAGTGTGGGACACTGCGAGGGGTGATGAGCTGTTGCATCCCATAATAAAAAGAGGGTCACCATGCCCATGTATGACAAAAAACCAAAAAAAACCCAACCCCCAACTTCCCCAAGAAAATCAACGGAGCTGCCCTCGGGCAGCTCCACCGAGAAAATGGAGGTCTCCCCCCTTGTGCTTGCGCAGGGGACCCTCCATAATTCTTTAACCGGAGAGGAGGCTTACTCCTCTCCTACGCCTAAGGGTGTAGGGGACTCCCCCTCACCACCTTCTCTGGAGGTGCTTTCGGGCACCTCCCTATCTCCAGCGGCAGTCCCTACTTTGCTTTCTAAGGGGACTGCCAAGAAAGCCAGCAGGCAGCCCATTGCCGACCGCCCCTCGTGCAAGTGGCTCGGTAGGGCAAACCCCCTTAGGGGGGAGAGGGAAGCCAGGCCCCTTCGGTCGCTTCACTCAAAAGACCTGCTGGCAAGAATTTTAAACCTTGCTGGGGTCAAGGCCTGTGCCTCCCCACACAAGACTGGCGACACTGCCAAGGGGACCTGCGATATCCTGGGAGGGGATGGCCAACTGGAGGCCCCTCCTGTGATAGACATGGTCCTTGAGGAGACCCAGCCTCAGACGGTAGGGCCTTCCATGGGGGGGAATCCGGGCTTGGCGCCAAGCACCGGACTCGAATCCGCCCCTATGCAAGGTCCCCCTCAAACGGCCGAGGGCTCCGAGGCAGTAAAAGGAGGGGAGGGATCTCCTCCGACAGGTGCCCCTACGACTACCAGGACCTTCTCCATTTCGGAGAAGGACCTGGCTGAGGCCTGCCCATCTGGCATGGGGGCTTCTGCCGGCGGAGGTGAGAAGCGGGTTCATTCCCCGCCCTCCTCTCCTAAAAAGAAAAAGACTAAAAAGACGAAGAAGACTCGGGGCTCCTCTCCATCCGCGGGGGCTGTGGGGACGGATGGGTCTGCTGCCACTTTGGTAGGCGACCAAGCCAAGATCGGCACATCCGGGGCCCCTTTACCCCCTCGTGTGCGGAGCCCCTGATGAAGACTAACACCAAGAATGCACAGGGCGGAGCATCGATGACATCGGGGCCCCTGATTCAGAGGTTACCTGGCGTTTTCGAGCCCGCTGGCTTCAAATACTTCCTCGTTATTCGCTCCACTGATGGCACCATGTTGTCCAAGGGCACAATGATCCATCAGAGGAGAGGATTAGCTAGTGCAATTGGTAGAGAGCCTCGGCGAATCCCGCCGAGGCGGCCAAGATAAGTGCTCTTCGGACACTTCATGGCACCCCGGTGAGTGTGACGCCGCACTCTACCATGAACTTTGTGAAAGGAGTAGTTTATGCGAGGGAACTCGTTGACTACTCCATTGAGGACATCACCTTAGAGCTGGCCGACCATGGGGCGGTCAAGGTCAAACGTGTGATGAGAAAACAGAGAGGGGCCTCGAGACCCACCCCTACACTCTTCGTCACGTTCGACTGTGACAAGCTCCCTGAGTCGGTGAGTGCCGGTTGGTACCGCTACCGCGTGAAGGCATTCGTGCCACTGCCGCGGCGGTGCTATTACTGTCACCGCTTCAGCCATACGAATCGATCATGTAGACGTGCAAAATCAGGGTCACCCGAAGTCTGTGTAAATTGCTCCAAGGTCGCACACGATAAGTCCAAATCGTGTGTGGCCAAGTGTGTCAATTGCAGAGAGCCGCACCCTGCTTCTTCGAAGCAATGTGGTGCATATCTCCTTGAGAAAGAAATCCTGGCGGTTCAGGCCCAGGATCGACTCTCATTCCGCGAGGCTAAGGACTTGGTCCTGGCGCGCCCGGCTCTGCCTGGGACGTCATATGCCTCAATAGTTAGAAAAGCACCCTCTGCTCCTGGCCCATCCAGGCCAACGAGCACGGTTGTTTCCGCGCCCATTCGGAGCCCTTCTGCGGGCTCTACTACACCCGGGCGCTCCCCTGGTAAAGCTGGCGGCAAAAAGGGTTCACACCCAGCCCCGGCTAAAACCAGGGCTCCCTCCTCTTCCCCCAGCGTGACCGTTTCCCGTAAGGCGAAACGGCCACGCGCCTCCACAGAGTCGCTAGACTCACAGGAGGCAACACCCTTAAAGATGGTCGCTAGGCCATCTTCCAGGGTTCCTAACGCTGTCCCCCGAAAGGAGGACAGCAACAAAGGAGCTTTGGCTCCTTCGCCCACGCCCCGAGGTGGAGCGAGTGGCTCGGAGATGGTGGTTCCTCGAAAAGAGGGCCCCCCGCCTCCGAAGCCGCAACGCCCGCCTAAGGTTTCGAAGCGGAGGGAGGAAAAGACTAACATGGCGAGCCCAACCTCCCCCAATAAGTCCTCGAAGGCGACAGCGCCTTCAGCGCTTTGTCCGGCCAACAGCGCCCGGGGTTCTGCCCCCGGGAAGCGTACGGCCATTCCCGTGATGGTCTTCAGTTCGAGGAGGGCCCCCGCGTCTCCTCCGAGCTAGGCCTGGAGGGCATATTCCTTCAATGGAATTGCCGTGGACTCCGGGCCAACTGGGAGGAGCTGCGGAGGCTCGTCCCGTTTCCCGTTAGCTATCTTTTTGCAAGAGACCATGCTAGGCGCGTGCCCCCTGCCTGCCCTCCCGGGGTATAAGGGTCTTGCGACCCCACCACCGCGGGATGGCCGGGCTGGGGGATGCGCGGTTTACACCCGGCATGATGTCTCCGTTCTTCCTTTCTCTTTAGATACCTCCTTTCAGGCAGTGGCTGTGCAGCTGCACCTGGATAGTAGGTATACTATCATTTCTGCGTACATTCCACCGTCAGCTGACTTCGACGCGGGGGACTTCCGCCGCGTCGTGGCACGGTTGCCGAGGCAATATCTCTTGCTCGGAGATCTGAACGGCAGGCATCCTCTCTGGGGAGATTACTCCATAAATCCCAGGGGACAAGTCCTTGCCGATCTGATCGAAGAGCTTGAGATGGGTGTCCTAAACGTGGATGAGTTTACGCATCACTGTCCGAGAACCGCTTCATTTTCTTGCCTTGACCTATCTTTGTGCTCTTCGGATGCATAGCCTGATTTTGATTGGGGGGTGGTCGATGACCTCCATGGTAGTGATCACTTTCCCATTCAAATATCATTTTCAGGGCAACTGCGGCCTGAGAGACCACCACGGTGGTGCTTGTCGCGGGCGCGGTGGCCTTCATTTCAGGAAATGACTGAATTCTCTATCTCAGTCGAGGAGTTTAGGTCGGTAGATGAGGCCGTTGAGTTCTTCTCCGGCAACCTCATCGCCGTGGGCCTGACTACTATTCCTAGGACGTCTGGCCGTTTTGCACGCCGACCACTCCCATGGTGGTCGGCCGAGTGTGAGACGGTCCTCAAACAGAAGCGTTATGCCTACATGCGCTATAAGCGATGCCCGAACGATTTCACTGTCGCTGAATTTCGTCGGGCTAGGGCTAGGTTCCGGTATATTTCGAAGCACGCCCGCCGCTCTTCTTGGCGGGCATACGTGTCTTTACTTAACGGGAAAACCCCTTTAGCTGAGGTGTGGAAGCGAGTCAAAAGGATTCGGGGCAAGCTCTCGCAGGGCCCCCCTCCCATTCTCCAGGAAAATGGGACCACAATTTCGGACCCCGCGTCCGTGGCGGAATCCTTAGCGACCGCTTTTTCCGCATTCTCTAGCCGTGATGCTCCGCCAGCATTCAATGCACGTCGTGATGTCGCGGAAGGTGCCGGCTGGACTTTACCTCCAGAGGCGGAGAACCCTTCAACGACAAGTTTACTGTGAGTGAGTTGCGCTCCGCCCTCGCTTCGTGCGCGGACACCGCCCATGGTCCGGACGATGTGCCGTACGCCATGCTTCGACACCAGGGTGAGCGAGGCATGGCCTTTCTGTTAGATTTGTTCAACAGGATCTGGGTGGAAGGTCTTCTCCCAGACTCCTGGCGAATCGCTACTGTGCTCGCCTTTCGCAAGCCGGGGAGAGATCACTCTACTCCGACCGGTTTCCGCCCAATCTCTCTAACCTCTTGCGTGTGCAAGTTGATGGAGAAATTGGTAAATGTTAGATTATCCTTTTTCCTGGACAGCGGAGGCCATCTGTCTTCCGCACAGTGTGGCTTCCGCAAGTTCCACTCCACGTCGGATGCTCTGCTCTGACTGGAAAATGCCGTCTGCGAGGCTTTCCTTCGTAGACAGCACTACGCCACTGTGTTTTTCGATCTGGAGAAGGCCTATGATACCGCATGGCGACAAGGTATCATAGAGACTCTCCACACGATGGGGGCGAGGGGATGCCTCCCAATGTTTATATCTGAATTTTTGCGAGATCGTCGATTCCGCGTACGGGTGGGGGGAGCTCTCTCCGGCCCAAAGGAGCAGGAAGAGGGTGTCCCGCAGGGAAGTGTCCTCAGTGTCACACTCTTTGCCCTGAGCATCAACGGCGTCACCTCGGTGCTGCCGGAAGATATTCTCGCTACGCTTTACGTGGACGACCTTTCGATCTCTTTTGGCGCGGCCCAGATGCCAACTCTGGAGCGTCGACTCCAACAGGCATTGAACCGCGTCTCTCGCTATGCCGAAGCGCACAGGTTTCGGTTTTCTTTGGCTAAGACTAAGGTGGTGCACTTCTGCCGCCATCCACGGCTTCACCCCGACCCAGATTTGTTTCTTAATGGGGTGCGCCTGGATGTGGTGGAGTCGCACCGTTTCCTTGGTCTTGTATTCGACCGACGCCTCACCTGGGAGGCTCATATTCGCAGCCTTAGGGTCTCTTGTACCCGCGCCATGGACATTCTCCGTTCCGTGACGTTCAGCGCTTGGGGCGCTGATAGGGCTACTGCCTTACTTTTTTATCGATCCTTTGTTCGCTCGAAGCTCGACTACGGATGCGAGTTTTATGCATCCGCAGCCGAGCGTTTATTGCGGAAGGTGGATTCGATCCACCACACCGGCCTTCGCCTTGCGACCGGTGCCTTCCGCACTTCCCCCATTGAGAGCCTGTTGGTCGATGCTGGGGAGATGCCACTCGCCTGTACGCGCGAGCCCGGTGCCTCCCTCAGTCGCCAACAGCTCTCACTGCATCCGCAGCTGATCTCGATGGTGCCTATGCCGCCGAGAGACGCCAGTCATACCCTAAGCCCTTTGGGTTTAGGGCCAGGAAACTCCTTCGAGAGCTAGATATAGCTCTTGGGCCGGTGGCGCCCCTGGTTCTGCCCAGGACGCCACCCTGGAGGGTACCACATTTGGCTATTTTTCGCCACGCCTCTGCTTCCAAAGCTTGTACTGCGCCGGGAGTATTGCCTTCGACCTTTTTGGAGCACACATCGTGTCACGTTGGAACCGTGCCAGTGTATACGGATGGCTCCAAGTCCCAAGAGGGGGTCGGCTTCCACGCCGTATCCCCTCTGTTTGAAGTCAGCGGGGCTCTACCAGGCGCTGCGTCTGTCTTCACGGCCGAGATGGTGGCAATACACCACTCGGTACGGGAGATTACGCGACGTGCCCGGTTCGGAGACCGGATTGTGATCTATAGCGACTCACAAAGCGCCCTGAGTGCTCTCGGGGCATTGGAATCTCCGCATCCCCTGGTTCGTGATATCCGTGACGCCACGGTTTTGGCGAGCCGGGCAGATGTCGAGATTATCTTCTGCTGGGTTCCTGGACAGGTAGGAATTGCGGGGAATGAGCGCGCCGATGAGGGCGCCAAATAGTCCGCAAGGACTCTGCGACCGGACCAGCGTTTCGCTCTTCCTCACACCGACTACATGGCAGGAATACGGGCAGCTCTTCGGACTGCTTGGCAAAGAAGATGGGAGACGGTCGAAGGGAACTTAAAGTTGCGTGCCATTGCGCCGCGACTGTTCCCATGGACCTATCCCCCAAGGCCGCGGCGGCTTCAGGTTGCTTTCTGTCGTCTCCGAATCGGACACACTCGTGTGACACATCGCTATTTGATGGAGCGCTCGCCTGCGCCCTATTGCAACGACTGCTTCGTACCCCAGACTGTTCGGCACATTCTTGTTGAATGTCCCAGTCTGGGTGATCTTCGCGCACGATACCTGTCCCAGTACCGGGATGGGCGGGGTCGCTACCGCCTGTCCCTTGTACTCGGGACAGATTCGTGCACATTGACTTGTGGACTTGTTGATTTCTTGGGGGAGGCCGGCCTTCTCCCTATTATTTAAGCAAGGTTTTTTTTTTTGTTTTTTTTTGTTTTTTTTGCATTTGTTTTTTTGTTTGTTTTTTCCTTTAGTTGCACGCTCCTGCGCCAGGGGGACCTCTTCCCGACGCACCAGCTTGCTTCCTTTCCCCCCCTTTTTTTTTTTTTTTTTTTTTTTTTTTTTTTTTTTTTTTTTAAAGTAGCCTAGAACTAGGCCAGTTTTAATACGGCGACTAATGCCCATGTAGGCAGTCGCCAGATGAGCTCTTAAAAAAAAAAAAAAATTGCCCCTCTCTTAACAAGCAACTTCTCCCCTATTTTCTTGGGTGGGGTTGATATTGTAGGCTAGTCACACACCATCCAGGTTTCATCCATTCCTTCTCTTTTTGGCTCTGGATGAGGATGATGGTTTTTAAAATTCTTGCCCCCTGCGCTCCCTTTATCCTTATTACTGCCACTTATGTGCCTATAGGCACGATCGAGCCTAGCGCCTCAATCACCCCCATAAGTGGCACATCAATGTGCTTTCCTGGCCACCCTGCTGATGAGACTCAGCACCCTGTCCACCCCCAGCTTAGCCTCTTCTTTCATCACCCTCTCTTCTTACTCTTGTTTCCTCACTTTCCATACAACTTTCTCTGGTAAGCCTCTAATTTCACAGAGTAGATGCTGACCAGCTTTCTCCCACCCAATCATCCTGGATCAGGGCTGAGTGGTGGGTTTTTAACAACCAGCTTCACCCCCACCCTCACCTTCCTCACATACCCTTTCTCTTTCCTTTCACAGTTTATCAATTTTATGCCCAGCCTAAGGTCCGAGCTGCCTGGCTACAGTGCAGAGGACTCTCACCTCATCTCCTTCTTGGAGTTGCCCCATGGGCGACTCCTTTTTCCAGTGGCAGTCCTCTCTTTAGTTTCTAAGTGAACTGCCAAGAAAGCAGGCAGGTAACCCATAGTTGATGATAGGGCCAACCCCTTTAGGGGAGCAAGGGATGGCGGGGCCCGTGGGCCCAGGCCCCCTAATGTACTGCTTGCATACATGACCAGATTGTAAGAGGTTAGTGTTCCTGCCCTTCCCTCTTCCCCAATGGATGCAGGTTGCCGGCCCACTACTTGACAAAAGATCCCTTGAATGGGATCTGTGATGTCTTGGGGGAGGAAGGCCACATGAAGGGCACCCCTGAGATGGACATGGTGCTGAGGTGACCCAGTCCCAGATGGTAGTATCTTCCATGGGGTCGAACCCGGGCTCAATGCCAAGCACAGGACCAGAGTCGCTCCTATGCAAGAGCCTCCTCAGATGACTCTGGTACCTGAGGCCTCACAAGGAGAGGAGGGACCTCCTCCCATGGCTGGTGCTCCTGTTACAGCCAAGACCTTCTCCATTTTAGAGAAGGATCTTGCTCAATCTAGTCCATCTGGCCTATGGGCTCCTACTGGCGAGGAGAGAAGCGGTTTCATTTCCCACCCTCCTCTCCTTTGAAGAAAAAGACAAAAAAGATTCTGGGCTCCTCTCCCTCTGTGAGGGGCGCCGCCATTTTAGTATGAGACCGAGCCAAGAATAGCATGTCCAGCCCCAAGGCTCCCCCATGTGGGGAGTCCCAGACTATGGCCAAAAGTGTGCAGAGTGGAGCCTCGATTACGTCAGGGCCCCTCATTCAGAGGTTCTGTAGCATTTTTGAGCCTTACTGGCTTCAAACACTTCCTAGTTATTCACTCCACTGATGGCAGCATGTTGGCAAAGGGCAACATGTTCCATCAGAGAAGAGCACTAGCTAAGCTGATTTGTAGAGAGCCGAAGGTGTCAAAACCCTCTGAGGCAGCCATAATTAGTGCGTTTTGTACACTTGATGGCATACCGGTGAGTGTGATGCCACACTCTACCATGAATTTCATGAAAAGAGTGGTTTATGCGAGGGAACTCGTGGACTACTCTATAAAAAACATCACCTTAGAGCTGGCCGACAATGGAGCAGTCAAGGTTGAACGTGTTATGAGAAAACAGGGATGGGCCTCGAGTCCCAAACCCAACCCTCTTCATCACGTTTGACCATGACAAGCTTCCTGAGTTGGTGTGTACCAATTGATATCGCTACCGCCTGAAGGCATTTATGCCACTGCCACTCTGGTGCTGCTACTGCCACCGCTTCAGCCATATGAATCGCTCCTGTAAGCGTTCAAAGTTGGGGTTACCCAAACTCTCTGTAAGTTGCTCCAAGGCTGTACAGAATATCCAAATTGTGTGTGACCAAGTGTGTTAATTGTGGAGACTCACACCCCGTTCTTCGAAGCAATGTGGTTTGTATCCTTTAGAAGTAAAGCTTTCCCATTCTGGCCCAGGATTGCCTCTCATTTCGCAAGGCTAAGGGGTTAGTCCTGGCGCGCCCGTCGCTGCCTGGGACGTCTTATACCTCAATGTTCAGAAAGACCATCCAGGCCTATGAGCACAGTCGTTTCTGCATCCATTCGGAACCTTTCTGCGGGTTCTACCCACTCCAAGCGCTCCCCTGGTAGAGCTGGTGGCATAAAGGGTTCATACCCAGCCTTGGCTAAAACCACGGCTCCCCTTCATTCCACTACTTCTATCTCACCCCCCTTCACCAGCAATCTGTGTTCCTCAGGCATCTGCCCCTCTCTTTGCTGTACACATGTAGGGCTCACAAAGTGGTCCCCTGCATGTCTGACATCCTGGAAACCAGAGCATCTCTTATGACACCATAACTTTCAGTCTATACACAGTACAGAATTTACCCCAATTCCTTTTCCACAGCAACTACATGGATAACTTCCTGTGTTCCTTCTCTTACTTGGTTCTTTGCCTGTAATCATGACCTTGGTTGTCTCCACATTTATTTTCATTCCTCTTCGTTCCAGTGATCTTTTGCATTCCTCAAACCTTTCTGTTGTAATTACCAGATCATCCGCATACAGAAGTTCATACAAACCAACACCTCTTCTATCACTCGCCGCCTCCTGCATTACAACTATAAATAATAAGGGACTTGGTGTTGAGCCCTGGTGAACCCCAACATTTATGGAAAACTCCTGTGACACTTCACCAGCCATCTTCACCTTAGAATTTGTCCCTTCATAAAGTGCCATTACCTGGGTTATGAGTGTCTCAGGAACCAGCTGTCTCCTCAAAGCCCATGCTATAACCTTCCTGGGAACTCTGTCAAAAGCTGTCTCCTCAAAGCCCATGCTATAACCTTCCTGGGAACTCTGTCAAAAGCCTTCTCTAGGTCCGCAAAAATCTGGTACAACAACCTTTTCTTCTCAGAGAATGTTTCCTGTACTTGTCTTAGAATGAACACGGCATCAGTTGTGGACCTTCCAGGCTGAAAACCAAACTGGCACTCGTCTATCTTCGCTATTTGCCTCAGCCTCTCTTCAAGGACTTTTTCCCATACCTTCATTCCATGCTCTAGTAATCTTATGCCTCTGTGCTTTTTACAAACAAAAGAATCCCCCTTCCCTTTATATATGGGAATGGTGTAGCTGGAACACCAGTCATCTGGTATTTGCTCTCTTTCTAACACCCTTTCACACAGCCTTGTAAACTCCTTAATACCACTGTCATCTGTTGCTTTGATCAAAACTGCTGACAAACCTGATGGTCCCGGTTCCTTATTGTTCTTCATCTTCTTCACATCTCTTGCCACCTTATCTTTATCTGCTCAACTGGTCCCCTGTACTGCTGCTTCCTCGCCTATCTCATGGGGATTTTCTACATTTAATAAGGTGTCAAAGTACCTTTTCCATCTTTCATTTACTTGCTCCGGATTAACTATTACATTTCCATTTTCATCCTTGATGTATTTCGACCCAATAACATCCTTTCTTTCCCTTTTCATTTGTTTTGATATCTTGAACATTTACTGCTTTCCTTCACTACTATTGATGTTTTCACTCCACTCCATCCATCTTCTTACTTTTGCCACTGCTTCTGCCACATTCGTTGCCCTTGCCTTTTTCTTGTATCTCTGTTTAGCTTCTTCCGTCCCTTGCCTTTGTGATAACTTAAATACCTTCTTCTCAACCAACACCACTCTTGGCTCCTCACACCACCACTAAATCTCTCACCTGTGTTGTATCTTGCCAGTTGTTAATCTGCACTCTTCCTTTGCTGCTCATACTATTGATGATTCAATGTTTTCCAAGTCTCCATCACCTAGGCCTTCTCTCACCCTCTGCTGGAAACTCTGTACACATAAAAAGTGGCTATGATGGCACCATCCTTTATGGTCAAAGTTCCTGGACAGTTTCGCCTAAATGGAGGGCTCAGTTGACAAGCACATCATCATTAGACTGGGACCGATCACTGGTCAACAATTTTTAAAAATTTGTGTGCTTTTTAAATGAGATTAGTTAGGTAATTCTTATGTATCTTCATTAATGTAAGTATGTGCCATTATGTTTTAAACTCTAATCCATATTCACTCTGTTTTTTTGCTTGACGTTTATAGTGGGCTGAATATTCATCTCTTGCCAATGTCCAGCAATAGTCTGCAAGCATTGTTGTGCTTGATTTACCATGGTACTACTTTTCCATGGTTAAAATATTTTTCATCACTAACTGCCCCACAGTTCGCTTGAAAAAAGTCTAAATGTGAGTCCAAAAAGTGGATTTTAAGTAACATATTGCATCCCCTGTTCTTGTAAGCCTTGATGAGGTTTTTCACCAATTCATTATAGTTTCCTTCCATTCTGTTTCAGAGAAATTCCTTCACCACTAACTTGAATGCTTCACAAGCAGCTTTCTCCTCCCCATGAAGGGCTGATTCAAAGTCACCAAGTCACCATCTTTAAGTAGCTCTTGAATCTAAGGAACAATGAAAACTCCCACTTTTTTCTTAGCCTCGCTCAGTGAGGGGAATTTTGATGTTAAATACTTGAATTCCTGACCAGATTTGTCCATAGCTTTTACAAAGTTTTTCATGATACCCAGTTTTATGTGTGGTGGTAGTAGCAAAATGTTTGGTTCAGTGAGAGGTGGATGTTGAACATTTTTCATCCCATGCTCCAATGATTGACGAGGTGGCCAGTCTCTCCTGATATAGTGGGAACCTCTTGCATGGCTGTCCCATTCACACAAAAAGCAGCAGCACTTAGTGTATCTGCCCTACAAGCCCTTTACAAGAGCAACAACCTTTAAATCACCACAGAGCTGCCATTGTTATTCATCATATTTTATGCATTGCAACATATGGTTTATATTTGCATAAGTTTCTTTCATATGTGGTGCATAGCCCATAGAAACTGATGGTTCACTATTGCCATTGTGCAGCAAGACACCTTTCAGACTCATCTTTGATGAATTAATGAACAGCCTCCAGTGTCTGGGTTCGTATTTGATGTCAAGTGCTTCCATCAGACTATTTATATTTTTGCAGGCCACTAAATTACCTTCCATTACAAAGAAATCGTTGAACTGCTGCTGACAGTCACAAAGTTTTGAAATTTTTACATCAGCTGCTAGTTGAAGATGAGAGCCTAGCAGCTCTGCCTTATTCTTGGGTAGTTGCAGATCGCTGACAAGGTCATGGAGTTTCCCTTGTGTTATGAGATGTGGCCTACAGGAGTGTGCTTCATCAAAATTTGGATCACTCTGTCATCCTTCTCTGCTTCTTCCTCACCACTTCCCTCATCTGACTTGAAGGATACCGAAGTTGGTGCATCAAGAACAGGTAGACCTTCTCCATGTGGAACTGGGTGAATAGCTGATGGAATGTTAGGATATTCAAGGTACCATGCAGAAATAAAAATTGTTGGTATGGTCATTTGGCTCCTGCCACATCATTGGCACAGCAAAAGGCATTCCTTTCCTCTTCCTGTTCAACCATTGGTGAAAGTTAGTAGTATGGTGTTGCAGCATATCTGAGCCCAGTTCTTATCCTGGTCACCAATCTTGCATCCAAAATATAGGTGATATGCCTTTCTAACCATAGAAATTATATGGTGCTTCTGTGATGCAAAGGTCACCCCACCACAAATGTAGCAGAAGTTGTCTGCCTTATTCACTCAAGTATGAGGCATCTGAAAGAAGAAAACAACAAACAATTAGAAGATAAACAGAAAATTTATTCATAAATTTATCATTATAATACAGAGCGTGATAGCTTAGCAGAAGTATTTATATCATTTAGTAGGAAAATAAAATTACTATAAAATGCCCCACTTGCATATCAATAGCTTGCTCAATGAATATTTAAAGTATTTGATGAAGAAAATCACCTACCTTTCACCTCAAAATGTAAACTTGCACAGCACAACCACCTTCTATAACTGCAGGAACAATACTGAAGATCAGAGAGACTGTGAGTGTAGTAAGAAACACACTCTGAAAGAAGAAAACAACAAACAATTAGAACACCCCCAAAAAATTATTCATAAATTTATCATTATAATACAGAGCATGACAGCGTAGCAGAAGTATTTATAACATTCAGTAGGAAAATAAAATTAATATAAAATTGCTTGCATGCATCAATAGCTTGTCAATGGATATTTATTATAAGTTTAAAAAGTGTTTGACTAGGAAAATTAACTACCTTTCATCTCAAAATATAAACTTGTACAGCACAACGACCATCTATGACTGTTGGACCAATGCTGTAGGGCTGTGAGATTGTGAGTGTGGTAAGAAACACACTGCCACAATCCTGTTGGAACTTGTAGACACGTAGGTGTATCCTGAAAAGTAGAGCTAAAAACAATTTTAACCATGATATTTATTATCAGTGACCTAAAGTTAGTTGGAAATTGCTACTCTGGTCTTGGAAGCATTTTGGTTATTGACCAGTGTTATATGTGTAAATTATCATTCTGGAATTTCTGATCCTATGGAAACTTTTCTCTTAAACTCCCCACTCATCAGGAGGTCATAGTATCTACTTTCGATGAGGCCCCTTTTATTTTTTCAAACTAATCATGGGGATAATAGTAAGCAAAGAGTGGGAACGAGTATGGAGATCTGCCTCCAAGTGTGGCCTCCTCCTCCCTAGGTGTCGGGGAGGATGGGGTAAATTGAGGCACCCTTTTTTTTAACCAAAGAATTGACTGATGGAGAGTACTGCAAATGGGCTCTGTGCTTCCTTGGGAAGGGGTGCCACATGGAGAGACCCGCCCCCCTGAGATGGACAGGGTCCTGGAGGTGGCCCAGCCCCAGATGACAGAATCTTCATGCAGTTGAACTCAGGTTCAGATCCCTCAGAAGTGGCCATGATTAGTGCCCACCTAGAGAAGGAAATCCTGGATGTGCAGGCTGCGGATTGTCTCTCATTCTGTGAGGCTAAGGAATTGGTCTTAACGCACCAGTCTTTGCCTTGGACGTTGTTGCTGCTCAGATATGGTCAGTGGGGCATAAAATGACAGGGTTCAAATGATTTCTGGCTGAGATGTAAATCCATCCCAAATGATAACAGGGAGGAGTATTTAAAAAGGAAATAGGAAAAAAGTTAGTAAAAGAATGAATAGGAAAAAGACTTGAATTGTTTGATGTTCAAGGTTATGCAGAACTGGAGAAATCAGGGAGCAAAGGGCAGACTTAAAAGAAGGAACAATGAGGCAGAAGCTTAAGAATTTAATCAATTGGATTACTAATAAACAACAGGGTTATAAGAATAGATTTATTTAGAACTAACTACCACACTAAAGGAATATTTACAATTGGACGAATGCCACAGAGATTTTTCTGTCAGACAAAAATGAACTCAAAATTCAAATCTAAAAAGAAATAAACAGTTTTTAATTTGTTATGATCACAATGGAATTGTACAAAAGAAAAAATTAATAATGAAACGTATTAATCTATAAATTTAGTAATATAAAAAGGTAAATCTAGGGCTATAAATTATATTAAACTTAAATTGGCGTAAGGCACAATAATTTCCAACTAAGAAGAAACTTTTATGAACTTAAACTTGCATTTCTATAATATTTACACTGAAAGTTACTTGACAAACTAAACACTAATAACTTACCCCTTTAGCTGGTGTCCCTACAGATATATTTTCCTTTTGAGGACACAGTTTTTTGTTATCCTCACCTAACTGAACAATTTTAAATATAACATTAAATAATTATTTGGTAACAATATTAATTTATAAACAAATATTTTTTCTTAAATGAACTTATTTAATTAATAATATTCTAACTTAATTTCCCTATCTAAACATATAATGCATAAAGAATTTAAAGAAAAGTAGGATAGGATATTACACTCCTTCCTCCTTGGTTATACTAATCACAAAAATAGGGAAAGAAGAAACAAGAGGAACAAAAAAGATAAAACAGTGACAGAAGAACAGGAATAGTAGACAAAAATCAATATTGTATTTACATAAGTAAGAATATTTACATATGTTAAGTTGTTTCTTGGCAGTTATAATTTAGTGAAATTTACCGTATTATTATTTTGCCATTTAAACAAGTTCAAAATCAGAGAATACCAAAATGTTTTTGCAGATATGCAGCAAATAAGGTAGCACAATGATTCAGGAAGAGCAGCGGATCTTTGATCATACAGATTCAAAACTAAATGGAGCTATAGATTGCTGGGAGTGTGTCAGATCCTTCAGAAGTGGCCATGATTAGTGCCATTTAGATGCCACACTCTGCCATGAACTTCGTTAAATAAGTGGTTTATGTGAGTGAACTCCTGGACCACTCCATCTTCCGGGGTTCCTTAAGCTTCCCCCAAAAGGATGACAGCACTAAAGGAGCTTTGGGTACTACGCCCACACCAAGTGCTAGGCTGGGTGACTCGAAGGGGGTGTATCATGTTGGGTGCATTCTCCATGCTTACCCTCCCAAGATATAAGGGTTTTGAAAAACCACCACCATGGGAATGGGACCAGGCAGGAGGATGCGCTATTTACACCCATCGTGATTGTCTCTGTCCTTCTCTCTGAATACTGTATCTGTGCAGCTGCACCTGGAAGGAGGTATACTGTTATTTCTGCGTACATTCAAATGTCAGCCGACTTCAATGCGGGGGACTTCCACGGCATTGTGGCACAGTTGCCAAGGCCCTTTCTCTTGCTCAGAGATCTGAATGGTAGACACCCCCTCTGGGGAGACTACTCGATTAATCACCACAGTCAATTCCTTGCTGACCTGATCGATGAGCTGGAGATAGGTGTCCTAAATGTGGATGAGTTTAGTTATCACATCCCGCAAACCACTTCATTTTCCTGTCTCGATCTATCTTTGTGCTCTCCATTTGCACAGCCTGATTTTAGGTGGGGGGTGGTTGATGACCTCCATGGTATTGATCACTTTCAGATTAAAGTATCATTTTCTGGGCCACTGCCGCCTGAGATCCCGCCCCGGTGGTGCTTGGTTGCAGTCACAGTGGTCTGCCTTTCAGGAAATGACCGATTTGTCTGTCTCAGTCGAGGAGTTTAGGTCAGTGGATGAGGACGTTGAGTTCTTCTCCGGCAACCTCATCGCCATGGGACTAACTACTATTCCTAGAACGTCTGGCCGTTTTTCACGCCAACCACTCCCGTGGTGGTCAACCGAGTGTGAGGCGGCCCTCAAACAAAGGCGCTATGCCTACATGAAATATAAGCGCCGCCCAAATGATTTCACTGTTGGTGAATTTCATTGAACTAGGGATAGGTTCAGGTATGTCTCGAAGCACGCCCGCCGTGTTTTTGGTGGGCATAGGTGTCTTCACTTAAGGGGAAAGACCCCCTCTAGCAGAGGTGCAGAAGCGAGTCAAAAGGATTTTGGGCAAGTTCTTGCAGGACACCCCCTCGCCTGTTCTCAAAGAGAATTGGGGCCACAATCTTGGACCCCGTGTCCGTGTTGAAGTCCTTCGCGACTGCTTTCTCTATCCAAGACACTTCTATGCCAGCATTCAATGCCTGTTGTGGTGTCACGAAAGGGCACCGACTAGACTTCACCTTAATAGGCGGAGAACCCTTCAATGACAGATTTACTTTGAGTGAGTTGCGTTCCGCTTTCGCTTCATGCACAGACACCACCCCTGTTCAAGACAATGTCCAGTATGCCATGCTTCGACACCTGGGTGAGCAAGGCATGTCCTTTCAGTTGGATTTGTTCAACAGGATCTAGGTAGAGGGTATCCTCCCAGATTCCTGGCGAATTGCTATTGTGCTTGCTTTTCACAAACCGGGGAGAGATCACTCTATCCCGGCCTTTATCCACCCAATCTCTCCAACCTACTTCATGTGCAAGTTGATGGAGAAATGGGTAAATGTTAGATTAGCTTTATATTCTGGATAGCGGAGGCCACCGTTCTTCCGCACAGTGCGCCTTCCACAAGTTCAAATCCACGTCAGATGCTCTGCTCCAACTGGAAAAGGCCATCTGCGAGGCCTTCCTTCGTAGACAGCACTACGTTATGGTGTTCTTCGATCTGGAGAAGGACTAAGATACTGCATGGCGATAAGGTATCATGGAAACTCCACATTATGGGGGTGAGGAGATGCCTCCCATTCTTTATATCTTAATTTTTGTGAGATTGTCGATTCTGCGTATGGGTGGGGGGAGCCTTCTCTGGCCCATTGGAGCAGGAATATGGGGTCCTCCAGGGAAATCTCAGTGTCACATTCTTTGTCCTCAGCATCAACGGCATCTCCTCGGTGCTGCCTACATTCCATGTGGATGACCTTTCGATCTCTTTTGGCGCTGCCCAGATGCCAACTCCTGAGCGTCGACTCCAACAGCCATTGAACCTCGTCTCTTGTCTCTTGCTATGCTGAAGTGTACTGGCTTGGTTTTTCCTTGGCTGAGACTAAGGTGGTGCACCTCTGCCACCATCCATGGCTCCACCCTGACCTAGACTTGTTCCTAAATGTGGTTCGCCACGAAGCGGTGGACTTGCACAGTTTCCTTTGTCTTGTATTTGACTGACGCTTTACCTCGGAAGCTCATATTCACAGCCTTAGGGTCTCTTGTACCCACGCCATGGATATGCTTCGTTCCATGATGTTCAGTGCCTGGAACACTGATATGGCTACTGCCTTACTTTTTTATCTATCCTTTGTTCGTTCAAAGCTCAACTATGTATCCACCACACCGGCCGCTTGGCGACCGGTGCTTTCCGTACCTCCCCCTTTGAGAGCTTATTTGTTGATGCTGGGCAGATGCCACAGGCTATGCACTGTCCACAGTGCATTATTCCACTGTACACGTGAGCCCATTGCCAAGACCTCTCACTGCATCTCGACGGTGCCTATACTGCCGAAAGACCCCAGTCATACCCTAAGCCCTTTGGGTTTAGGGCTAGAAAACTACTTCGACAGCTCGGTATTGCTCTCGGGCCAGTGGCACCTCAGGTTCTGCACAGGATGCCACCCTTGATGGTACCACCTTTGACTATTCGTTGCCACTCTTCTGCTTCCAAAGATTCTACAGCGCTGGGAGTATTGCATTCTGTCTTTTTGGAGCACACTTTATGATATGCTGGAACCTTGCCGGTGTATACGGATGTAAGCGTGGCTCTCCCAGGCACTGGGTCTGTCTTCATGGCTGAGCTGGTGCAATACACCACTCAGTACGGGAGATAAAGCGATATGCCTGGTTCGGAGACTGGATTGTGATTTATAGCGACTCACAAAGCGCCCTGAGTGCTCTCAGGGCATAGGAATCTCTGCATCCCCCAGTTCGCAATATCCGTGATGCCACGGTTTTTGCAAGCCCGGGTGGGGGACTTTGATTTTGTCTTCCCCTGGTGATGGTGCTTTTTGTGGGTGGGTTTTGACGGAGGCGGATGACCTTTGATAGGCCCTTGTGGCTTTTGTCATCCGTGTAATTATGTTTTTTGTTATGTGATGTCAAGATTATCTTCTGCTGGGTTCCTGGACATATAGGAATTGTGGGGAATGAGGGCGCCAAAGAATCTGCGAGGACAGCGTGACCGGACCAGCGTTTCGCCCTTCCTCACACTGATTACATGGCAGGAATATGAGTAGCTCAGAGCAGCTGCTTGGCAAAGATGGTGAAGGGAAATGGAACTTAAAGTTATGTTCCATTGCACCTCAACTGTTCCCATGAACCCACCCCCTAATGCCGCGAAGGCTTCAGGTTGCTTTCTGTCGTCTCCAAATTGGACACATTTGCAGGACACTCTACCATTTGATGGAACGCTCACCTGTTCCCTACTGTGAAGACTGCATTGTCTTCCAGACTGTTCGGCACATTCTTGTTGAATGTCCCAGTCTGGGCGATCTCCGCGCACGTTACCTGTCCCAGATCCGGGATGGGCAGGGTTGCTACCACCTGTCCCTTGTATTCAGGACAGATTTGTGCACACCGACCCGTGGACTTTTAGACTTTTTGGAGGAGGCCAGCCTTCTCCCCTCTATTTAAATAGTTGGGGGTTTTTTGTCATTTTTTCTTATTTTAGTAGGTCATATGTTCCTGTGCTAGGGGGAGGTGGACCTCCCCCCCAATACCTGAGCTTGCTTCCTGCTTATTACCTTTTTCTTTGTTTTATTTTATTGTTTTTATTTTGTTTTTTAAGCATCCTCTTTTAAAGATGCCTAATTTTCTGCAATGTTGAATATGGCAACTAATGCCCAAGTAGGCAGTGGGCAGATGAGCTCTTTAAAATTTTGTAAAAAATAATTAAAAAAATAGTCAGACTGTTTGGCACATTCTCGTTGAATGTCCCAGTCTAGGTGGTCTTCGCTCACTTTACCTGCCTCAGTATCAGGATGAATGGTGTCACTTTTGCTTGTCCCTTGTACTTCTGATGAGTTCATGTACACAGACTTGTGGACTATCTGACTTTTTGAAGAAGATTGTCCTCCTCTATTTTGACTTTGTTCCTGTGCTGTTGTATTTTTTCTTTCTACAAATTTTAGAATAACCTAGTACTAGGTTAAAATTTGAATTACGGCAACTTATTCCCTTGAAGGCAGTTGCCAGTTGGGTTAATAAAAAAAAAAATTATCTTGCTTCATGCATGGGCTCCACTCCTGGTCTCGACCTCTCAACCTCTTTTGGTGCACCCAAAATGCTACCTCTTGAGAGTCGACTTCATAAACATTGAACCGCTTTTCTTACTATGCCAAAGTGCACATGTATTGGTTTTCCTAAGCCAAGACTAAGGTTGTCTACTTATGTCACCATCCATGGCTCCATCATATTTGGTCTTGTCCTATACAAGGTATGCTTGGAACGAGTAGATTTACACTGTTTCCTTTGTCTTTGTTTCACTTTTGCCTCAGGGTCTTTTCTACCGCTGCTCTCTTGACATTCTTTGTTCTGTGATATTCAGCAGTTGGGGGAGGGCGGTTGCTGATGAAGCTACCACTTTGTTTTATCTTTCCTTTTTTCCATCAAATTTTGAATACTGATATGGGTGTTTACACATCAGCAGCAACCAAGCATGAATTGCCGAAGGTAGATGCAATCCACCATACTGTTCTCCATCTGGTGACTGGTGCCTTTCTACTGGTGTCTATCTAAAACCTGCTTATTGATGATGGTGAGATGCCACTTGCTTTGCGTCATTCACTTCACTATGCACTTGTAAGCGTGGGCCTGTTGTCTCTCTGTCGCCAACCGCTCTCATTGCATTTGTTGCTAATCTAGATGGTGCATATGCTGTTGAAAGACACCAGTTATACCCTCAACCCTTTGGGATTATGGCTGGAAAAAGAAAACTTCAAACGCTTGTTGTATCTCTCATGCTGCAGCTCCTCTGGTTCTGCCCGGGACACCAATCTGGAGGGTACCGTCTTTGACTTTGTTGCCATGCCTCAGCTTCCAGAGCACCATTAGCATTGTGTTCAGCCTTTTTGGGCGCACACTTTGTGTCACTATGTGTACACAGATGGCTTTAAGTCTGAAGAAGGGGTTGTCAATGATGCGGTATCCCACTCTAAATTCTGGTTCAGACGTTGGATTGTGATGTATGTTCACTGTCAGAGCGCTCTAAGTGCTCTTTGCACATTCAAATCGCCACCACAGTTGTTACTATTGGGGTGGATTTTACGCTTATCTTCTGCTGTGTTCCTGGACATGTTGAGATGGCAAGGTGACCAGACCAATATTTCGCTCTTTCTCATACTGACTTCAAGACAGGAATCAGATCAGCCCTCCAGGCTATCTGGGAAAGATGTGAGATGGCTGACAGGAACCTAGAGGCATATGCCATCGCCCTGCAACTGCTCCCCCGGACATATTACCCAAGGCCTCAGAGGTATCTGGTTGCTTTCTGTCATCTTTGAGTTGGGTACACTCGCGAGAGGAACCGCCATTTAATGCAGCACTCGCCTGCACCTTACTTTAATTGGTACATTCTTATTTAATCTGCCAGTTTTGGGGATCTTCACGCATGCTACCTATCCCAGTACTGACATGACCAGGGTCACTATTGCATTTCCTCTGTGCCTTGGACATCTTCACATTCCGTTAGACTAATGGACTTACTGGAAGAGGGTTTGAATCTTTATATTGTTGGGCATGTGCTCCCATACCAAATATAGCAGCGCCTCCCCCTAATGCTAGAGTGTGCCAACTCCTCCTTCCTCTTGCATTTTTTCCATGTTGTTGTTTGGTTTTCTTTCATTTGTCCCTTCGCATTAGTTAATGGATACCAAACCCCAATTTTATTCTGTTTATGGGGATATTTCTGAGTTTGTCTGTGTGACTGGCAATAGCAAAAGGGGAAGGATAAGAATGTAATTTTACTAATTTATCTATTTTTTTTTTGTTATAGCACAAGAGTTGAGTCATCACCTGGTTGAGAGTTCTGTGGAAAGTCCTTTGAAAAGGGAGCTTGATATTCCAGCTCAAAGCAGTAATCTGGAGAAACCGTTAAAAAATTATTCAAGAGGAAAGCCCTTTATATGTCCTGTTTGTTCCTATAATGCACCAGATAAAAGCAAACTCCAAAGACACTTACGAACTCATAGTGGAGAACGACCATTTAAATGTGATTATTGCTCTTATGCAGCTGCTGAAAAAACTAATCTGCAAAAACATTTAAGAATTCACATTGGGGCAAAGATTTTTAAATGTCATACCTGTTCTTATGCTGCTTGTGTGAAAAGTTTACTACTAAAGCATTTGAGAGTTCACAGTTTAGACAACCCTTTCAGGTGCAGTAGTTGCTCTTATGTTGCAATAAAAAAAAGTGCATATGAAAGACATTTGAGGATTCATAGTGGGGAAAAACCATATAAGTGTAATTTATGTACATATGCAACAGCAGAAAAATCTAACCTTAAAAAGCATTCTGGCTGTCATAGTGGAGAAAGACATTTTCGATGTCACAGTTGTACTTATACTACCTATGAGAAAAGTTTACTTCATAAACATCTCAAAGTCCATAGTGGTGATAGGCCCTTCAAGTGTCCACAGTGCTCTTTTTCCGCCATAGATAGAAGTAAACTTGAGAGGCATTTGAAAGTTCACAGTGGAGAGAAGCCATTTAAATGTCACCAGTGTTCTTATGCTGCAGCTGACAAGAGAGCACTGAATAGACATTTCAAAATCCATAGTGGTATAAAGCCTTTTGTATGTGACCTTTGTCTTTATGCTACCTCTGATAAATGTAGGCTTCAAAGACATATGAAAGTACATAGTGGAGAGAAACCATTCAGGTGTGATTTCTGTCCCTATGCTGCAGCAGAAAAGTCAAATCTTCAAAGGCATTCCAAAACTCACACTGATGAAAGTATTCAGCAGCAAGAGATGAGGATACAAATATAATATTATTTTTACACTCATCTAGAAGACAATTGGTTTGTACTTTAAATTCTTTTGTTTGTTTATTAATTGAAGGTATTATTATGGGGAAACATAATGATCCTCAATTTTTCTCTCTACTGTATATTACTGATAATATTGTTTCAATTGCAAGTGCCTTGTGTTTTCAATTCCCTAAGTGATTAATAATGAAAAATAGCCACATAATCTCTGAGTATCAACTACACTGCCATAATTTATTAATGTTTATTATTTAGAGTTAGGTAGATAAGATAAGCAGATTTGTACAAATACAACATACCACAGTAGTAAGGAAAACTGCAATGTACGCAGTGATGGTCTGCAGTTAGTATAGCCACCTTCACACTGCATCGGGCTGTTAGATTAGTCTATTGGATATACTCACCTGCTTGGTGTGGATGAAGAGTGTCCCCCAGATATGCCGATGCAGTGTGAAGGTGACGACTCATTACTCTACTAACTGCATACCATGATAGCAACATGAACTGAATTATTTTTTTGTGCTTTTTTTTTTACATGGGTTTTCTATAAAGTTTTCAAGTTCACCTCTCTTTGCCTTAGCATACAAAGTATGATATTTCTGAAACTTCATCTCTCATTCTGTCAGATTAACTTTTCTGGTTGGTTCACTCCATACTGTCAGGTCCTGCCAGGTATCTTACTCTATTATCATTAAAATTTGGCACATCATTTTTAATATATTTTCTCTTAAGCCATATTTATTTCCACTTATTGCTACCATACATTTGAATATTAGTTGATATAGCACTAGTTCATATTTGGATTTGATATCCTTTCTAATTATTCCATAAAACATTTCATGCTATAACATCTTTTTATGTGTTCCCATTCTTGTGTAGTCAGGTTCCAGGCTCCATTATTTTATTGTATAGTTTTACATTTTTGCTCCTAGTTTGTGAAATTATTTTATTTTTTTATGTCGGTGTTCTCTCTTTAGTATCACTTTTGAGAAAATTATACAAGCTTTATCTTGTAGTACTTTGTGTTCGTTCTAATTCTTGTCAAAGCCTATGAGTATCTTTAGTTAAAATTAAGTTATATGCATACTTATATATTTAAATTATATACTTATAAGGAAGAATGGGTTTTGGAACAATTTACAAAGTGGAGAAAGGTTGTGAAGGGAATGTTAGATAGGTTGGGTCTTGACCTTTTGAGTTGAGCATTCTGGGGTATCAGCTAGATCTTTATACAATGTCTACAAATTAGTAAATGCAGGTGATTATTTTAATTCATGATATTCTAGTTAGGGGCATGCCAAATATCACTATCCTGCGTGATAACAAGTATTATATGGTATCTGGTATCCAGCCAGATAAGATGCCAACATCATCAGCATTGAGCTGGATATGTATATGTGTGTATGTATATATATATAGTAGGTACAATAAATATCCCATACCTGGTCAAAAGTTTATTTACCATAGTTACCCAACAGCAAAGTAATTGAAAATTGAACATCTTATGTATTTTGTATATTGAATACAAATTTGGTATTAGAATACACAAATAGTAAAGCATTGATATTATATCAACAAAATTGTTAGATTATCGCCTCAAAAAGTATCACACATCCACAAAATTAGTTTTAAAGTGATAATAAATAGTTCTTGAACATTCCAGAGTGGTTTATGTGACAGGAATGCTGTAGAACTTTCTAGAAAAATAATCTACTTCATCCATGTTAAACAGCAGACCTCAGTCAATGTCTGAGAGCTGCATGAGGAGGTCATCGTTCAACACTCTAATTCTAATAAGGAGCAGAGAACTAATTGTTCAGTTACATAGAAGTGGTTTGGGCTATAGAAAAATTTCATCTATGCTAAAAATTTCAATCTCAACCATTGGTGACACGATTCGCCGGTTCACGTCATATCAGCCCACTGCAAGTCTACCACATTCAGGGTGTCCATCTAAAATTTCAAACTGTGAGGCTAAACATATAGTCTGTAAAGTAAAGAAGAATCCTCAAGTGATTTGATCTAAACTTCAGAAGAATTGGAAGCAGCGGGGACAAATGTATGCAAAAAGACAATTGGAGCAGTTCTTAGGAACTAGGGATTCCATTCTCGCACACCAAGAATGACACCTTTGTTGAAACCAATTCATATCAGAAATCATCTGAATTTTGCCAAGGAATATTTAAGAAGCCTGTAAGTTTGGGGGACACTGTACTATGTTCTGATGAGACAAAGATTGAGTTATTTGGGTGGACTAGTGTTAGTCACTTTTGTAGGCAGAAAAACTCAGCGCATGATCCTAAAAATACAATCCCAACAGTAAAGTTTGGATGAGGCAGCATAATGGTATGGGGCTGCTTCTCCTCTGCAGGTCTTGGAAGACTCCATATTATTGAAGGGAAAATGAATGCTCAAATGTATCACAGGATTTTAGATGATAATCACTTACAGTCTGCTGATGACTTGAAGCTGCCAAGAGGATGGACATTCTAGCAGGACAATGGTCCAAAACATACAGCCAAGGGCACTGCAGCGTAGCTTCAGCAAAAGAAAATAAAGGTTATGGGATGGCCAAGTCAGTCACCAAACCTAAATCCTATCGAGAACCTGTGGCGAGAATTAAAACTAAAGATTCAGAAAAGGGACCTAAGAAATCTATCAGATTTAAGAAGATACTAACAAATATTTGTAAGAACCTCATAAATAAATATCCCAAACATTGGAAGCTGTACTAGCGACAAAAGGTCATATCACCAAATACTAACTGGTTTTTATAGATGTATCGGATACTTTTTGAAATGTTCGTTTGATATTTTTGCCGTAATCATAGTAATGTTTTACTATTTTTGCATTATGATACCAATTTGTATTCAACGTACAAAGTACATAAGATGTTCAATTTTCAATTACTTTGCTGTTGCGTAACTCTGGTAAATAAACTTTTGACCATGTATTGGATATTTATTGCACCAACTATATATATATATATATATATATATATATATATATATATATATATATATATATATATATATATATACAATGGCAATGAGCAGACTTAAATCCAATATATTAAATTCTTTATTAAGGTTGAATAGTGCAATGTTTCGACCTTACAGCGATCTTCTGGTTCTAGAATATACATTTAGATATACATAATAGGTTTATGCGTTAAACACAAATTATAATTAAAAATACAGGGGAGTTAAATTACTGTGATTTATTGAAAAAGGTTATAGTAAAATTGTACGGACAAAAAAAACAAAAAACAAAAAGAATCAAATGAGAAACATACCTTGTATCTTTGATATCCAGAAGTATATCGTCTGGTAGAGTATTGATAGGAAATAAAACCGTTTTGATTGTAATGTTCATTTATAGGATGTTTAATGCAATAGAAAAGTAATCAGAATTGAGTGAGGGAGATAGTATTTTGATATGAATAGATTTGGAGATATGTAGAGACAGGGGGGTTAGAGTTGGAGTCCAAAATCTTAAAGTGATTCAGAGATGGAATTGTTTAGCATTTAATTCAGGGATCTCTTATAGAAGAATCGTCTGTTTTATTACCGAATTCCCCTGTTCTAAGGCTAGTGCCCATGTGGGAGGAGAAATGGACCTGAAGGGTACGTAGAGTGCTTCCGACATATTTTCCAAAGGTACACTTTGGACAAAAGTAAATATAAACTAGACTACTTTGTAACTCTCTAGGAGTTTGATCTTTAATTTTAAAAAAGTCCATGATTATGTGTTTGTTGGAAAAAAAAACAATTAAAGTTAGTTTACTTGAAAATTTTTGAGTTTAGAAATACCTTTTCTGAAGGTTTGATTCAGAAAACCCATTTCATAAACAAGAAATTTAACTTCTTTTTGTGCAGTAATTTCCGGAAATTGAGGCTAATATATGCTATTTAAAAATTGTCCTATTAATTTTTCAATTAAGAATCATGGAAAGCTGTTTTTTATTAAGAGTGACTTAAAGTTCTGGAACACATGGTGGATTTAAAGGAAGGATGAGCAAAGGTGAAAGCCCCTATGTACAAGGGTCTTAATGGTAGAAATCTTATATTAGAAATTGCAGAAACTATAAAAGTTAATACCATATCTGTAGATGTTGCTTTGTTATAGATTGATGTCAAGATATATATATATCAAGTGAAGTTGGTTCTTTCTTGAGGGTGTTGACCAAATAAGTTCGTATTTGTATTTTTATCAACAACTTGATGACAGAAAACTTATTTTTGAATTTCCTATTTAATGATGAATGGCTGGAGCTTGCTGAATCTTATCCACTGAGGTGGGTGGATGAATTCACAACGATGAAGACAAAGTAATGTGAATGACTGTGTTAATAATGTGTATCTATGTTCTTTTATATGTGTAGTGAAGGTGGGTGTGACCAAATGAGGTTTTGGGGGAAAGGAGTATGGTTTGAAGTAAATGTTTGTTCAAGAGAGAGATATAGAGAGCGGAGATCGTGTATCAAAGGAACCTGACATATAGTCAAGGGAAAAGATAACAAAAATTGAAAAGCAGAAATTTTGGTGTTACAAGCCAGGGCCAATAAATAATGGTTGAAGAGGAGTTGAATGAACAAAGAGAGCTCACATAGTAGCTAGGCAATACTTAAGTATAGGAGTACATGATTGTATGCAACTTTTTATACATGGATATATTATATATATATATCCCCTCTCCCCCTTCCCTTTCTCCCTCTCTCCCCCTTCCCTTTCTCCCTCTCTCCCCCCTCGCTCTCTTTCTCCCCTCCCTCCCTCTCTCTCTCTCTCTCTATATGTATATATATATATTAGGGTGATGCAAAAAAGGGGTAAATTTTTTTATTTTTGATATTTTGTTGGGGCACCCTCTAATCTTGTTATTTATGTTACATAAACAAAGTATACAAAAATTGAGGTCAATCAGATGAAATTTAGAGGTTGCTACCAGTTTTGAAAAAATGAAAATATTTAGTCAAGTATAGCTACAGTACTCGATGCGGCAGTAGGCCGGGTCGCCTCATAACTAAAAAAGTGGGCTCATGGTTATGAAAATATTCAGAAATCAACATTCTGTACTTACATTCAATACTTGGTAGGATTTCTCCTCCTTGATAACATCCTTGAGCCTTTTGGAGACAGCTAGGGCAAGATTTTGTAGTTTGTGTGGCTCAATATGATCTCACGATGCATGGATCTTCCTCTCAAGCTTTAGCAGGGAGGACACATCCTTTCCCTGTAGTTACTTTTTAATGATTTGCCACAGGTTTTCAGTTGGATTAAGGTCTGGGCTATTGCCCGGCCAATCATCAATAAACTCAACTTCACAGTCACAAAGCCACTGTGTTACCAATTTGGCTGTATGAGGCTTCGCCCCGTATTGCTGAAAGATGGCAGCCTTAGTGTCTTCAAAGGCCTGGGGTAAAATGTCACACAGCAACTCCCAATTTAATTGTACTGGTTTACCTTTTCCTTATTATGAAACCCATGAAGCTGAGCCTTGCCATGACCAGTAAACGCTCCCCACACCATTAATGAATCCGGGTGTTTTACAGTAGCACAAGTGTAGCAGGGGTCCAGTGGGTCACTACTGTGACGTGATAAACATTAATGTCTCTATTGCCCGTCACTGTAAAGGTGCTTTCGTCTGACCACAACATAGTCAGCTACTTCTCATCCCATACTCCATATTTCTTGGCAAACTGGACCCTATTCACTTTGTGCCTATGGTTGAGGAGAGGCTTCTTTACGGGGCGGTGGTTACGGTAGCCAAGGTTAGAAATGAGACGGGATACTGTATGAACAGAGACATCTCCCAACAGCCTAGGGTTCTCTTCCTTTATTTTTCTTGCTGACATACGAGGATTAGCCTCTTGCTGTTGCTTCACTATGTTTCTACACCGATCATTTGTCTTTTTCTTGGGCCCTGGCCTCCTTCTTGGGTGGGAGTATCCTGACCGCCGCTCTGGTAGAACTTGGCAACCTAATGCCACACAGAACATTCACTCACACCAAGTTGTGCCACAATATCTTTCATTTGCAGGCCATATTCTTTTAAAGCAATGATTTGAGCAATCATAACTTGCGATAATTGTGTATTCTTGCCCATATTAACAACACAGGGCCACTTAAAATGCTATGCGGTGGAGAGAATCTGGGAGCCCTTCACGGATGACAATGCAGTAAATAACCTCGTACACAGGCAACCTGAGGGCTACTGAGATTTTTGGGGTGGCGGAAACAGGAAGATCCACCCACTACCTGCTGGCACCACTGGCCAATTGACTTGTCTCAAAAGTATTATACCTCATTTCGATTGATTCCTTTTTCGCCAAATTGTAGACCAGGCAGCCAGGACTCGGCCTACTGATGCATCGAGTCCTGTATTATCGATGCATAGATGAAACTGGTTTCCACATTACCTATTGAGGTACAGTTCTCAGCGCGTTGCCTTTTTTCAAAGTGGAAGTTCCTCTGTAGGCCTATCATAACCATTAACAATAATTATTATCTTGGCACTACAATTTATTTCAATGACATAATTGTTATTTTGTTTTTGTCTGGTAAGGCAGATCTGTACTTCTTCACTGTTTGTCAAAGATATTGCTTTTGCTCTTCATCATTTGTGAGAATCTTATTGTATTCTTCCATTAATTTTATTCCTCACTCTGCTAAATCATTTGTAACTTTCATATTCAAAATTACTTCATTTGCATTCCAATATGCCTCATTAAGTCCCCAGTTTTCAGTATTGGTTTCAAGAAAACTGGAAGGCAGACCAAGAATATCGAATATGAGAGGTTACAAAATCTTCTAGCTGTCTCAATTCTATAACTTTGGGATCAATAGTAGTCCGTTTAATGTGGTTTGGTTCAGAAGGCTTCTCTCATTTTATTCTTAGTATCGATAGGGACATCTTTGTCAAAGAAAGCAAGAGCTATTAATTCCTCTGAAAGATACCATAAATGATTTGATAATTTTTTCAGTGCATTAGACTCTATTTTGGCTTCAACCTCTTTGTACTTAAACTTTTTAAAAGCTGCAAGTCGAGACATGGAGCAAAACGTGGCGCAGGTGCCATAAACCGAGATTTCACATATATCTCAACTGCAAAACAACAGATGTCTCTTAGTCCTTTTTCTTCTGAATGTGTCATTTTGAACTGTTGTTTAAACATACAAATCTTCATAGAATAGATAATTTTAGCCATCCAACATGCTCTATGGCAAGCTCCCAGTTTTTTAAAGTTTATTCCTGAATTTGGGATTCCTCCAACAAAGATGATAGCCAATTCAAGTAATTCCTTATAATCATCATGAGGCTGATGTTCTTCTAGTTCTTTCTTTGCAAATTTAATTGTATTGACTTTAATATTGGCAATTCTGGTTGCTCTTTGTCATCTTCGGTTGTGTGGAACGATCCTTTGTTGAATTTACTCCAATTGGCTTTGAAACATTTAAATAGTTGTATATTTTGTCCCGATGATGCTGGCAATGAGCTTGAAACAACAGACTCCAAAACAATCTCTAAAATATGATGATGACAGACCAGCCATAGCAAATCCTTTTTCATTTTCTGTTCTAGTAACATACAAGTAAAATTTCTACGGCCTGTATTTGATGCTGTTGTGTTGAAACACATGCATCTTACTTGAAGAGATAGATCCCAGTCTAAAATACTTTTATGCATAGCGGCTGCAGTATTTTCTCCTGTACCACTGGTGAGTTTTGGAACACCAAGAAGCTGATCAACCCCATTTCCAGAAACTAAGATTGGAAGTCTGTCGACAATTTCTTCTCCATTTATGTCTTCTACAAGTTTTCCATCCCAGTGAATGGTTTAGGAACATCATGTTTTAATTTAGCTTTCAAATTTTCTGAAATTTCTTTCCTAAACTTTTGCCTTGCGCACCTAATACTTGAATAACTTATGTTAAAGTTTTGCGAATCATGGCCTAAATTACTGATAGTAGGAATCATAATTAAAGAAGCACTTCTATCACTGACTTTAGTGACATCAAGAGATGCAAGAAGAGTATTATCCATTACTTTTGCCTTTTTTCTTGTTGAGGTCTGTTCTGATGTTGATGGTTTGCTGGGATCAACTATACATTCATCTTCAGTTGTAGAGCCCTCTCCAGAGCTAGTAGATGAACTACTAAGCACTACTGTGTTGTCAAAATCAGGTTTTACTCTCTTTTCATTTCAAATTGCTGTTCCTTTTCACACGCTATTGCTTCATGTTGTATAAGATTTTTATCCACGCCAGCCATTCTTCCTTTTCATCTCATTTGTCTTTGCAAAATTAGGAATTCTTTATCTTCATCAATGTCTATAAAATTGAGTGCATCAGCATGAGCTATATCAAATAAATTATCCAAATTCTGTCTAGTGTGATGATCTAAATGAGCTATTGTTCAGTATTTTTGAGATAAAAGAGACGGGCAATTATAACCTCCACCGGTGATAGCTGTGAGGGTACTGAGCATTGGAGCACTGACCAACTGCAATGCTGTTGGGCCGAAGGCGGATGGGGATAGGGGTGGTGGAACAGGATGTGCTTCCAATTACAGAGGCAAAATTCTTCAGTAATAAAGAATATAAATAATATACTTAAATTAGTAGTCCAGTTTTATATAATAAATATATTTTACTGAAATCACAGAAAAAAGATAAATCCTATAACTTTGAATCATGGTAGCAACCTCTAAATATTTTTTGATTGCCAAAAAAATTTTACTCGCTGTTTTTATGCCATAAATAATCAAATTAGGGGATGCCCCGAAAAATCTGAGATGGTCAACATTTTTGCATCACCGTAATATATATATATATATATATATATATATATATATATATATATATATATATATATATATATATATATATATATATATATATATATAAGAAGGGTCGAAGCCACATTTTCAAATTTTTCAGGAGAAACTTCCAAAGTTTGTATATTATACATCTTGCAGTTAACTGGTATGATCCAAAGTTTTAGCGGTTACGTCTATTTCAACATTTTCTTATTTGTCCTTTTTAGTTTTTATTTGTTCTAACAAATTTGTATAATATTTTGCTCCGTCTGTTGGCATTCATTTTGTAAGTTCTTGGATATCAATTTTCTTTTCCTTTGTTATTGGGAGCATCTTAGAATACTTTGGAGGCAAAACAAATTTTCCTCCATCAATAAATTTAATTGCGTTTGATTTCCTTTTGAGATTGCGCTCTTGTAAAACTTCAAAATAAAAAAAATTACTTTGTTCAAGTTCTACAACTTTAAAGCGCTGAGAAACAGACATAGTTATTGCTTTAACATAATCTTTTTTGTATAATATCATTATACTGTTTTTTATATTTTGTTTAATTTGTCTTAACTGACCATCACAAGGCATTGTTGAAATTTGGATATGAATTAGTTTGAATTAGACTGATATTTAGTATAACAATAAACTAAGTTATAAGGATAACTTATCCGTGAAAAATGCCATTTTCAAAATTTATGGCTTAGGCCTTTCTTCCACCTAACACGTCATATGATAGTGAAACCACTGTATAGGAGCCAAAAGTTTAATTTACCAGACTAGTTTCAGTATGTAGTTTATCATACCCTCTTCAGTCGTATACTGAGAATGCATTTGTTACCAAATTCTATAAATAGCGTACCAGATCAGCGCTTGGGGCACTTCGCCTGGCGACCGGTGCCTTCCGCACTTCCTCCATTGAGAGCCTACTAGTCGATGCTGGGGAGATGCCACTCGCTCTACGCTGTGTACAGTGCATCATTTGCTTGTACGTGCGAGCCCGGCACCTCCCTCAGTTGCCAACAGCTCTCACTGCATCCGCAGCTGATTTCGATGGTGACTATGCCACCAAGAGACGCCAGTCATACACTAAGCCCTTTGGGTTTAGGACCAGGAAACTCCTTTGAGAGCTAGGTATAGCTCTTGGGCCAGTGACGCCCATGGTTCTGCCCAGGACGCCACCCTGGAGGGTACTGCATTTGGGTATTTGTCGCCACGCCTCTGCTCCCAAAGCTTGTACAGCGCTGGGGGTATTGCGTTTGATGTTTTGGGAGCATACCTTGCGTTACGCTGGAAGTGTGCCAGTGTATAGGGATGGCTCCAAGTCCGAAGAAGGGGTTGGCTTCCACACCATATCCTCTCTGTTTGAAGTCAGCAGGGCTCTGCCTGGTGCTGCGGCTGTCTTCACAGGAGATTACACGATGTGCCTGGTTCTGAGACCGGATTGTGATCTATAGTGGCTCACAAAGCGCCCTGAGTGATCTTTGGGCATTGGAATCTCACATCCCCTGGTTCACGATATCCGTGACGCCACAGTTTTGGCGAGCCGGGCAGATCTCAAGATTATCTTCTGCTGGGTTCCTGGACATGTAGGAATTGCAGGGAATGAGCGTGAGATAAGGATGCCAAAGAGTCTGTGAGGACTCTGTGCCTGGACCAGTGTTTCACTCTTCCTCACACCAACTACATGGCAGGATTATGGGCAGCTCTTCGGGCTGCTTGGCAAAGAAGATGGGAGATGGTCGAAGGGAACTTAAAGTTGCGTGCCATTGTGCCGCGACTGTATCCATAGACCCACTCCCAAATGCCGCCAAGGCTTCAGTTTGCTTTCTGTTGCCTCCAAATTGGGCACACCAGCGGGACGCACTGCCATTTGATTGAGTGCTTGCCAGCGCCCTAGTGTGAAGACTGCGTTGTCCCCCAGACTTATCAGCATATTTTTGTTGAATGTCCCAGTCTGGGTGATCTTCGCGCACGACACCTGTCCCGGTACCGGGATGGGCAGGGTCGCTACCGCCTGTCCCTTGTACTCAGGACGAGGGTGTGCACATTGACTGGTGGACTTGTAGACTTTTGGGGGAAAGGCCGGCCTTCTCCCTTTTATTTAACCAGGTTTTTTTTGGTTTTGTTTTGTTTTTGCCCTTATAGGCCGCATGTTCCTCCGCTGGAGGGCCCTTTTCCAACGCAGGAGCTTGCTTCCTGCTCATTCTCTCCTCCCTTTTTTTTAGTGTTGGGTTTGTTTTTTTTGTGTGTTTTTGAATCTGATTTTAAAGTAGCCTAGTACTAGACAGGTTTTTAATACGGTGACTAATGCCCAAATAGGCAGTGTTGCCAGATGATCTCTTAAAAAAAAAAATCCAATCAAATGTTACAAGATTTTCTCATGGACATTTCCCATTGCAAGTCCCTGCTACTGATAAAAAGAAGAACCCTATTAAGAAGTGTGGAAATTATGCAAAGAAACAGGATCGTAAAGGAAAACCAGTCAGAAATGAATCTAGATTCATGTGGAAAACCTGTAAAGTACCTTTGTGCATTGTACCTTAGTAGGTAGTTTATAGTTTTATCTAATAAAAGGTTTGTTTATGAAAACTGCAAGAAAAAAATGCTAGGAATTAAGGAAATAAAAAAAAATAGTTTGGTTTTGAAAGCCTTGAACAAAATAATTAGAGGGTAAGGGGTTAATCTAGTCTAATAATAAACTTGAATTAATTGCAGCAGCTTATGCCCATCATGGCAGTTGCCAGATGCGTGCTATTAAAAGAAAAATATATGAATATGAATTCTACCATCCTTCCCCTAAAAACACCAAAGAATCTCACTATCCCAAAGCTACGCCACATCTATTGCCAAACTCCAGTCACTCAAAACCAAGTAAGCCATTTAATCTTGGTACAAACCTTTACTGTTTCACCACATCTTGACAAAGAAGAGACATCCCTTCTGTTTCACACACAAGTTGCCCTGGCAACTAAATGGATATAAACACTACATTGGCTTTATCACCTCTACATCTGCACTTGCTGCCACCAGGAACCTGACATAACTTGCCTAACACTCCCACACCTTAAAAAAATATATACTAATTTAGTGTAGGTACTACTCTGACCAATTTCAAGTGTAGAACCTTATAATTAGGGATGATAATAAAGATACAGATTTGAATTTTGCTTAAAATAGTCATTTTCTGAGTGTTTTCTTTTTTGTCTATGGTCAGGAATAATATCTATACTATCCTCCTCCAGTGTGTGTCATAAAATCAGATTGATGAAATAGGATTTGCTGGCTTGGGGAAGACACTTAGCCGAAAGTTGTTTCTACAAGTGCAATCAATATGTATTGGACTCCATCCACTCATGCCCTTTAATTTGCATAAATGTGTGAACTGAGTCAAATGTGAAGGTATATGTGATAAGGGAAAGAGCAGAGTGGTAGTAAACTTGCTTAAAACAGGAAATGAAGAATTTATGTAGGATGGAGTGAATTCAGCCCAATCATAACATGAATCCCAGTGCTAGGGATAAAATGAGTGTGGCATGATGCAATGGGTTAGTATGAATGTGTGAACTTGAATTATATGGGTAAAATTTGATTTGCTTGAGGTCATCTGCCCAGGGTTGAATCATGAATAAGATGCTACAGCATATCACAACCCCATGGTTATGAAGGGCCATTCAGCCTAGAAAAAATTATTTTTGGCCTAGTGCTCGACAAAGAGGTGTGTAGTTTTAGTGTCATTGATGCACACTGACGACAATTTGTGGGGAAGTGGTCAAAGATCGAAGTTTTGTTTTCAAGGTTTCTCCCATAGAAATTTGCAACTGTGAGTTCAAGTGGCATTTCAATGACATGATTAGTTTGGAGGATTGTTTTACAATTGAAGCAGGTCTTTATCCTCAAGGAAATGTTAAAAAGAACAATGAACTACAAACTGAAATTTTTATTCATTCCTCTCAAAAGTGATAGCTACCAGAAAACTAAACTTTTATTTTTAATTTTTAAATTTGCCTAAAAAATATATGTCTATAATTTTGATGTCTGCACCCTTGCTGGTTGGCACCAGTTGGGAGCTTTATAAAAAATATCTTGTCTGTGCTATTGTGACTTGTGACACAATACCCCTACCCTGTTGCCCAAAGTTCCTCTGTTTGCCTTATCTGTGTCTTCATTAATCTTCCTGCCATCCCATCTCTATATTGTTTTAAACAGTACCATTCTTGGTTGTGCTGTCACCAGAATCCTCATATTAATTCATGCCAGGGCAGCAACTATATATATTCCTTTAAGCACATTTCACTGGCTCCTAACTGTCATCAATTTGAGCTATGGGTAATCCCTATAAGTCAACTTTCAGTTCACCTGTATATATACCACCCAAAAGTTGCTCAATTTCAACCATTTAAAGCACATAAGTTTGGCCTACTAATAGTAGGTGTCTCAGTGTTGTAACTATGGGTCTGATTTGAACTTCACAATCATAAATTCACTGCTTGATTTGCTCCAGTGAATACTCTTCATCCTTGCTGGATTGCCTGGTTCTAAAATTTGAAAATTGGATGCAGTCAGTCCGTTTCCCCTACCTCTGTTCCCAAGGATATTTGGAACTAAGTGCATTCTTGCCTCCAATATCAGTATCATGTCCATGCCCTTCCACTTTATCTGCCCTTGCAATGCTCTTTGCACACCCACAACCTCATTTACTCTCTTTCCCTACCCCTATTCAACATCTTAAGTCCTATTGCCCAATAAGCTTTTGTACTTCCTACACCTGCAAGGCCATTATACTGGCCACAAGTCACCTATGAAAGACCTCCAAAGGTATATAAACCCTGAATGACTTAATTCTTAATATTAAATTAAATTTCTTTTAACATCTTTTCAATAAATTAATGGAAGTCCTATTTTTTGTAATGGAGGGGTTGGTTGACTGTGAATGGCCCGCCGCTGCCGCTTGGTCAGGGGCAAAGGGGATTTGCCCTAAAACAAATAAATAGCGACAATGTTAGTGACGTCACAAGAAAGAAGATTTCTTGGGAAAGGAAAAATGTGGTCATTGTTATTGTTTTATTGTTAACGACGCCAACTACGACTGTCAAAACCAAACACAACATCTTTTGCCGATTTCAAAAGACTGAAAAAAGTTTCCTGTGGAAATTGTGAATATCATTACAGTCAAAAACATATTGACTAAAAAGAAAACTAAAGATGAGGCCCGGATCTAACACTTTGAACAGTAATGAATACATTGACTCGTAAAAAGTAAGTAGGCTTAACTCGATACCATTCCTTTTATTGCTTTTGGGACTTTGTTAAGGTAGGCCCAGATCTAAATTTCTTATTTTTTTATAGAGACTGACATTTCAGCTGTTCCTCCTAAGGGGTAAAACTTCGGGTTGAGTGACCCTGGAGGTGCAAATCTCAAATTGGTGGCTTGTGTGGGGAATGCCTATGATAGGTTATTCCTCTATATTTCTTTAATTTACTTTAAAAGTATTTGGTTGGTTAAATTAGACCCAGCCTTTGTCAAATTTGATTACTAACCTAGACCAAACCTATTTATTGCAGAAGTTTGTTCTGTGCATAAAGTTAGTTTTTTTTTAAGCATATTAGGTTCATTAGCCTGGACCTAAATAAGTTTTCATTAAGCTAACTTTGACTAAGCCTATTATAGTTTTGAGGCAGTAAATTCTTTTTCATTTGGTTGCACATTTTTGGGGCAATTATGGGTAATGAGGACCAACAAAAGGTTTTAGACTATTTAAAAAGAAAAAGAGCTGCTTGTAAGGGAGTTATAACTTGAATTTACAACACATTTAAATATAAGAAAAATCCATCAGAACAGGATTTCAAAATATCATTAAATTGAATTAAGAGGTCTAAAGATGCCATTGTGATGTTAGACGAGGAAATTCTTGCTCAAGCAGAAGACATGTCTCTGGAAGAACAAATAATGTCTGATATTCTTTTAGAGCAATAACAGGAATTAATAACTATTGAAACATAATGTGATGACCTTAAGTCAAAAGGAGTCCAATAGCAACCAATCTTTCCTAGATGCTCTTAAAAACACTTCCACCTCATTTTCAGTACATGAACAAGAAGAAATTAAAGCTAAATTACCCACTATTCAAATACCTTACTTTGAAGGTGATCATTCAAAATTTCAATCTTTCCTTGAAAAATTTAACTCCTTAATTGGTGGTAAGGATTCATTGCTGAAGTTGACAAATTTAGCTATCTCACAAACTATTTAAAGAGTCCTGCTCTAAAATTGGTTGAAATATTACCGGCAGTGGGTTTCTCCTATGGGGTAGCTATTGAGCTTTTAAAGTGGAATTACAAAATTTAAGTGTACCAAAGAAAGAGTACCAAGACATTTACAATTTCTATGGCAAATTTGAATCAATTACGGGTCAGCTAACTAATCAAGATATTGACTTACAACATTCTGATTGGTTTATTCAAGCAACTGTTTTTAATGTTCTTCCCATCCCAATCAACGAAAGTCTAATAACATCTATCCCCCAATTAAGGTCTTGAGAGAAGACTTCCCAACAGTTCTATCTATCTCTTAAGACATGTGAGCCAAAACCTTTTCCTCAACCTAAAATAAACGACAAACATAAGCAAATTTCTCCATCGCCACCTAGACAACCTTGACAAGTAAACACAACAGGATCTCATCTGCCTGAAAAGGTATCTACTTTGCATAATTTTAATTTATCTACAACAGAATATCAAAAGCTTTGCAAATTTTATTTAGCTACTGATCATAGTTCTTTTAAATGTTCTAGTTATGATAGTTTTCCTGCTCATTCCAAATGATGTGAACAACTCAATCTTTGCCAAAGGTATTTAGGTGTTGGACATAAAAGGATTGAGTGTAAAACAAAATTAAAATACACTTGCACTATTTGTAATAGTTCAGATCATGTAACACCTATGTGTAACCAATGTAAACAAGATCAATTACAGAAAAACAAACATAAAATCCATTAATTGTCACATTTGTGCTAATGGAGTGAGCAACAGCTCAAATATACTTTTACCTACTGTGACTTTGGAGCTTGAGGATAAGTTTGGGCATATTATTGAGAGTCAGATCTTTTATAGATCCCAGATTGTTTTCCCAGTATACTTGCTTTGACAATCAAATATCACTTGACTCAGTTTTTGGAGGCTTCTACCATCAATTTCCTTAAAGAGAATTTATATGTGGACAATTTGGTAGGCTCTGCTTCCTCAGAAGATGAGCTTAGCAAAGTCTATGAGAGTCTCAAGAAGCAATGGAATTGGGAGGATTTGAATTGAGGAAATGGGTTACAAATTCTCTTCAACTTAAAGAAATAATACAATCGATAACACAGGGCTTACTGATTCTTCTCCATTGGGGATGATATGGAATCTGGATGAGACCAACAATGATAGCATATCAACCAAACCGTACAGCCTTGATTTAGAGACTGGAACAAAACAACAAATTCTAGCTGAATTTTCTAAGATCTTTGATCCTATAGGACTTTTTCTTCCCTGCACAATCAGATCTAAGATCTTTTTACAAGATCTATGGAAACAAAAGGTTGATTGGGATGATCCTGTTCTAGAGGAGGATTGGAAGTCTTGGAGGACTTTGGCTAAAACTTAAACAAAATCCAAACAGTAACAGTTCCACGTTGTTGTGGCTACAGACAGGCTTCTTACAGTCTTCATCTATTTTCTGATGCAAGCACCAAAGCTTACGGATGTTGTGCCTACGTGGTGGATGAAGAGGAAATTCATTTGGTGTATGCTAAGGGAAAAGTCACTCCACTGTCTCCCAAGAGGACAGTTTCTCAGCTTGAGTTGCTTGCAGCCTTTATTAGTGTGAAGATGATGAAATTTCTTTTGAACACATACAAAAACCTTACCATAACAGATACCTATCTGTGTTTTGACAGTCAAATTGTCCTTTCATGGATTCGCACACAGCCAAATCTGCACTGTAAAAGTACATTTGTCAAGAACAGAGTAAAGGATATTGTTCTTCTAAACAAAGAATTGCACATAAACTACAACTATGTCTTAACTAATGAGAACCCTGCAGGCTTCATAACAAGGGGGTTATCATACAAACTATTCAAAACAAACAAAGCCTGGTTTGAAGGACCTAAATGGCTTCCTCATGAAAGTGAATGGCTTACTAACAGCTTCAACATTTCTACCAACACTACTCTAACAGCGGAAATTAATCCAAAAAAAGAGCCTATTTTTGATCATACTGAATATTCAGACTACTCAAAGATGATTAGAGTTACTGCTTTCTGTTTCTCATTCATTAACAAATGCAGAAAGGCTAAGCTCTCTCAGAGTAAGTTTTTTGATAAGTCACACAAGTATTGGCTACAATATGTACAACAAACAGACTACAAAAGGGAATATGAATATTTGACTAACTCTAAAATAGGTTATGAAATACCACCCATAATTATTGATCTCAACCTTTTCTGGTCTACTGTACCACATGAATGCAGAGAATGCTCTTTCAGATCTTTAACTCTAAATTGTAACTAGTGAAATAATTGTCAATAAAACTTTATGATTTCCCCCTTGAAGTGGTTGCGTAAGCTTCTGAACAACACTACCTCCTAAATCTTTAGTAACATTTCCTTGCATTCTACCAGTGTATATTTCCCCATCAAGAAAATGTCCTGACTTGTCAGCTAGAACCCCTACTTTATAACCTCTTTTAATTGGTTTCATCCGATTATATTGCTTTAGGGTACTGCGACCTTTGAATCTGACCATTGATTCATCAACAGCAACTATTTCGCTAGGCAGAAAACTTTTTTTGAAATTTCCAATAAGCATTTGAAGTAAAGGCCTCACTTTATAAAGCTTGTCGAAGTCTGTGGAATCTCTTTGAGGCATTATCATTCAAATGTAAATTGCCTAAGATCCAATCAAATTTTTTATAGACATCTAATTGGAAATGAAGGAATCATTCAACTTTGAATCACTACTCTAGTGATCCCTGTAACTGGGGAATTTTTTAATTTCCATGAACAAATTAATCGCAAGAAAACATTTCATTTCATCATTGTTAACTGAGACAAACTTCTTGATGACCATATAAATTTGTGTGAAAAACAATATGATAAATAATTTGATTTGAAAAAAAGTTCAAGAAATATTTTGCAAGGGGTAGTTTCATCTAGTTGTCTTAGAGCATCAGTTACCCCAAATGACTTTGAAAATTTGTTCATCCTTCCACTGAATAATTTTTTCTTCATTTTGGTCCAGTCCCTTGAGCAGAAGATAAATTGTAGATAATGGTACTTGTCTAAATCACTGTCTGATGACGATGATTGTGAATATTTTTCAATAGGAGATACTATATTCTCTTCACTATCTTCAAGCTCTTCATCAACATCTGAAGTGTCAACTGATGTTTCCTGAAGGAATATCGTCCCAGGCCACATCTTGTAACTTTTTCTGATAATTTTTGCTTTTGGCTAGCCATCCTGAAGAATGAAAAGGATATATATATATATATATATATATATATATATATATATATATATATATATAAAAGCCCTAATTATTTCAACAATTAATATATGAAGCGCATATGTGAAAGCCTATTTATGTGAGGCAACATATATCTATATATTCAGCGAAAATAGGTTGGAAATGCGTAGGCCAATATAAACATCTATAATACATTTGTGCGGTGGTACAGATAATGTACTGTAGTAGTTTGGTTGATCCCGCCGCTACAGTACCACCTTCTTTTTCCGAATTACTTGAGCGTGTGCATGTTTTATTTGATAATATCAACATAAATACTTTAATCCTATCTAGGAAACAAAAATATATCAAAAGAATTATATTTACCTTACAAAAAACTGAAATTTCTGCTAATTTCAATTGGGGAGTGACGATGTGCAGCATTCTCCTTCGATGGTTCAGCCACAATGAGGGCAAATAATTTTGGCATCCAAATTTGTAGCCAAATGCATCCAGAGGCTTCAGAGAGTACATTTATTAAGGTGGTACAGATTCTGAACTGCTGCTCAATTCAAAAAATGCTTTTTTTAAGTGGTACCCTTTTTGCACCACTACGCATCAAACGTAGCCAAACAGGTGGTACATTGTTTGAACCACTTTCCTTGAAAGGGTTAAAACATCTGATCCTCCTGATTTGCCCAAGGAAAGAGTGACACTCACTAGGCCTTTTGATATGACAGGCATTGATTATACTGGGGCACTTACAGTGGATCTTGGGGGCACAGAACAAAAAGTGTGCATCATTCTTTTCACTTGTGCCTCTATAAGAGCTATAAGTTTTGATTTAGTGGAAGATTTAACAGCTGACTCCTTTATAGCTTGCTTTAGAAGATTTTGTGCCAAACATTCTACACCAAGTATAGTATGGACTGACATTGCTCCCTATTTTAAAGCTGGAGGGAAGTTTTTAAAACAACTAATTGAACAACAAATTTCATATTCACAATCAAAAACAATAAATGGTAAAATATTCCTGTTCAATCTCCCTGGTATGGTTCAATTTAGGAGAGAAACATACAAACAGTCAAAAATTGTCTTAAAAAATCTGTTGGTAAAAAACAGATCACTCTGTTTGAATTATTCACTCTTCTTGCAGAGATAATAATGTATTTAATAATCATCCCCCCCGACGCCAGAGCCTGCTTCCTAATTGTCATCTTTCCTTTTTATCTTTGTTTTGTTTTCATATTTTTATTTTAAAGTAGCCTAGAGCTAGGCTGTGTGATTGCAGCGACTTATGCCCAAGTGGGCAGTCGCCAGATAGCCTCCTAAAAAAATAAAATAATAATAATAATCATCCACTAACCTATATAGGTACATCGTTGGAAGATCCTGAACCAGTGACACCCAATTATTTGCTTAAGGGTGAAACTACTAATCTCCTTCCCAAAATATGTCCTAGTTCTGGTTCTGATCATGACCCTGATTGGACTCCGGTCCACAATAGTTTAAGAGCAAAATTTCAAATTGTAAATAAAGTCAAAAAGGACTTTGTAACTAAATGGGAATAAGAATACCTTACTGGACTGATAGAAGGGCATAAAAGATCTCAAACCAGGAGTGGGTAAACTTAATTAAAGTAAAGGATGTAGTTCTTATCTGCCAGTTACATTCCAAGACAATTTTGGAACCTTGGGAGGGTGAAAGAACTGAAACCTGGTTCTGATGGTGTGGTCAGAGTATTGAAATTAAAAACCATGGCTGGTGAAACTACTAAAGACATTTCTCTCCTCAATCCCTTAGAATCAGGCCCCTATACTTACATTGACTCTACTAAAGAACCTGTTAATCAGGAACTACAGACACAAAGTCCAAAAGAATCTAAAAGAGCTCAAAGAATTACTGCCATCAAAGCTAGAGATCTTTTGAAAGAAAAAATAGCTTCTCGTTTTTTGTAAATAACTATATCAAAATTTTCATTCTATGAATGATTTTATTAAATGCTACATTTCTTCTAGGAAGAAATGAGGATAAATTTCTGCAAATGTACTATTAAGGTTAAAAAAATAAATTCTATACCTAATTTCTTTTTTCTCGCTGGCCCCAAGATATGAAAGACCTCCAAATGTATATACAACCCTGAATGACTAATTCTTAATATTAAATTAAATTTCTTTTAACATCCTTTCAATAAATTAATGGAAGTCCTAATTTATGCAATGGAGGGGTTGGTTGACTGTGAATGGGCCCGCTGCTTCCGCTTGGTCAGGGGCAAAGGGGATTTGCCCTAAAACAAATAAATGTCAACAATGTTAGTGACATCACAAGAAATAAGATTTCTTCAGAAAGGAAAAATGTGCCGTCATTGTTATTGTTGTCAACGCCAACTATGACTGTCAAAACCAAACACAACTACTTTTAGCGATTTCAAAAGACTGAAAAAAGGTTTCCTGTGGAAATCATAAATATCATTACAGTCAAAAGAATTGGCTAAAAAGAAAACTAAACATGAGGCCCGGGTCTAACACCTCAAACAGTAATGAATACATCAAGGACTCGTAAAAAGTAAGTAGGTTTAACTCTATACCATTCCTTTTATTGCCTTTGGGACTTCTGTCAAGGTAGGCCCATATCTAAGATTTCTTATTTTTATATTAGAAACTGGAGTTTGTAGGCCTCGTCTCTTCAGCTCATTTTTTATAGAGGCTGACATTTCAGCTGTACCTTCTTGGTCATAACCTGAGGGGTAAAGTTTGAGGTTAAGTAAGACCCTGGAGGTACAAATTTCAAACACCCTCTCCTCTTCTCCAAGCGTACTTTGGCCAGCACAACCCCTCCTGCGGATCCTATATTGATTGATCCCACCTGTGCAGCCTTTGCCTCACTGTCCATGGACAGTGAGAGAGAGAGATGGTAGTGAAGGTATATATTCATCTTACCTCTCTCTCCCTGCCCTTGTCTCTAGTTCTTACATCATAAGGAGCTCTCCCTAGCCTAGTGGATTTCTAATGCTTAGGTACCTAGTTAAGTCCCAGTGAGAGCAGTCACCAAATTCAGCTTTTATCAAGGTCTGGCCACTTTTGGCGCATGTGTTGTTAAGTACCCTGCAGGGGTAGATAGATCTTACACAGATCATCATCTCATCAATATGGCTTAGCTGAGTGAAAATAGCTCTTGCAATTATATCACTGTTAATTAAGCTCATTTGCACTCTTGTTTTCATTTTATTTTAATGAAAACTATGAAAATAATTATATTTTAATTTTCCTAGATTATATTAAGGATAATAAAGAAATTTTACATAATAATGAAGAGCATTTACGCTTTTGGGTTCCATCTTGGTACTGAATAAATCAGAGGAGCTCTACAATAAGCCATGGGGTTGCCAGTTAAAAATTAAGACTCTAGACATCAATGGACACTATCTGTATTTAGAGAAAATCTTCATATCAGCAATTGATGATATCTGGCATTTTTCAGGAGAACATCAATTGATGATATCCGCCGTGTAAAGGTTAAACTGTAGGTCTCCACTGACAAATAAAACGTATCTTAAATGACCTCAGGTTGCTGGTAAAACCTCAACAATTTCATTATCCATGATTATGCACAGAGCCAATCACTGGTGCAATTTCTCTTCCCATCTTCACAGCACAACATATGCGCTCTTCTCTTCTGTTCTGCAACCCTGATAGATGATATATCCACATAATCCTGATATGGCCATGCAGGGACCCCGTAAGGAGCGCGGCGATTTGCCTTCCTGGCCGCCGTGCTGATGGGACTCAGTGCCCCATCAAGCCCCAGCTTAGCCTCTTCTCCTTCTTTCAGACAGCCTGTATTTCTCCCCTACTTCCTCACTTCCCCAACAACCTCTCCCACAACTTTCTCTGGTCAGCCTCTATTTTCTCAGGGTAGATGCTGACCTTGTTCTCAGCCAACTATCCCGGATCGGGGCTGAGGGGGTGAGGAGGGAGTGGATAATGTTCCCTAACCCCTGAGCTCCAGTTCAGAATGGTGGGTTTTTAACAACCTGCTTCATCCCCACCCATACCTTCCTCACATCCCCTTTCCTTCTCACTTCACTATCTATTTTCTTTTATGCCGTGCCCAAGGGGGAGCTGTCATGCTGAAGGGCTGCCAGGTCACCAGGTGGGAGGGATGGCCTTAAATGGCAGCACCTGGCTCTGCCAGCCCTGTATGCACCCTTTGTAGAGCGGGCTACTGCGAGGGGTGATGAGCTATTGTTTCCTGTAAGAAAAAGAGGGTCACGATACCGAATGATGAGAAAACTAATAATCTCCCATCAATTTCCTCCTCTCCATTGTTAGAGGTGCCCTCGGGCTGGCTCCACAGAAAAAAAATGGAGGTTCGTCTCCCCCCCCCCATGCTCTTGCAAGGGGCCCTCCAAATCTCTCTAACCAGAGAGGAGGCTTACTCCTCTCCTTCGCATATGGGTGTAGGCGACTCACCCTCACCCCCTTGTCTGGAGGTGCCTTCAGGCACCTCCCTCTTTCCAGTGGCAGTGCTGCCAATAGGACCTGTGATGTCCTAGGGGGGATGGCCAACTGGATGCTCCACCCGAGATAGACACGGTCCTTGAGGCAACCCAGCCTCAGACAGTAGAGTCTAGGGAGCGAATCCGGGGTCAGAGCCAAGCACCGAACTTGAGTCCACTCCTATGCAAGGTCCTCCTCAAATGGCTAGGGTTACCAAGGCAGTAAAAGGAGGGGAGGGATCTCCTACTCCGAGTGTTGCCTGTACAACTGGTAGGACCTTCTCCATCTCAGAGAAGAACCTTGCTCCTGAAGAGAGAAGAAGGTTCATTTCCCTCTATCCTCTCTTAAAAAGGAAAAAAAGACGGGTGGGGGGGCTCCTCTCTATCTGCAGAGACAGATGGGTCTGCTGCCATTTCGGGAAGTGACCAAGCCAAGATCGGCACATCCGCCCCTTCTCTCCCCCTGGGTGCAGAGCCCCTGACTATAACCAAAATTGCGCAGAGTGGAGCCTTGATAACATCGGGGCCCCTCATTCAGGAGGACAGCAACAAATGAACTTCGGCTCGTTCGCCCACGCCTAGTGGTGGGCTGAGTGGCTTGGAGACGTTGGATCCTCGAAAAGAGGGCCCCCCCGCCGCCTACGAAGCCGCATCGCCCGCCTAAAGTTTTGAGGTGGAGGGAGGAAAGGACTCACATGGCGAGCCCAACCTCCCCCAATAAGTCATCGAAGGCGACAGCGCTTGGTCCGGCCAACAGCGCCCGGGGTTCTGCCTCCGGGAACCGTACGGCCATTCCCGTGAGAGTCTTCTGTTCGAAGAGGGTCCCCTCGTCTCCTCCGAGCTAGGCCTGGAGGGCATATTCCTTCAATGCAATTGTCGTCGACTCTGGGCAAACAGAGAGGATCTGCGGAGGCTCGTCTCGTCCCGTTGCTCGTTAACTATTTTTCTGCTGGAGACCATGCTAGGCGCGTGCCCCCTGCCCGCTCTCCCTGGGTATAAGGGTCTCGCGACCCCACCACCGCAGGATGGCCGGGCTGGATGATGCGCGGTTTACACCCGACATGATGTCTCCGTTCTTTCTTTCTCTTTAGATACCTCCTTTCAGGCATTGGCTGTGCAGCTGCACCTGGATAGGAGGTATACTATCATTTCTGCGTACATTCCACCGTCAGCTGACTTCAACGCGGGGGACTTCCGCCGCGTCGTGGCACGGTTGCCGAGGCTCTTTCTCTTTCTTGGAGATATGAACGGCAGGCATCCTCTCTGGAAGATTACTCTATAAATCCCAGGGGACAAGTCCTTGCCGATCTGATCGAAGAGCTTGAGATAGGTGTCCTAAACGTGGATGAGTTTACGCATCACTGTCCGAGAACCGCTTCATTTTCTTGCCTCGACCTATCTTTGTGCTCTTCGGATGCACAGCCTGATTTTGATTGGGGGGTGGTCGATGACCTCCATGGTAATGATCACTTTCCCATTCAAATATCTTTTTCAGGGCAACTGCCGCCTGAGAGCACACCTCAGTGGTGCTTGGTGTGGGCGAGGTGGCCTGCATTTCAGGAAATGACTGAATTCTCTATCTCAGTCGAGGAGTTTAGGTCGGTAGATGAGGCCGTTGAGTTCTTCTCCGGCAACCTCATCGCCGCGGGCCTGACTACTATTCCTAGAACATCTGGCGGTTTTGCACACCGACCACTCCCATGGTGGTCGGTTGAGTGTGAGACGGCCCTCAAACAAAAGCATTATGCCTACATGCGCTATAAGCGCCGCCCGAACAATTTCACTGTCGCTGAATTTCGTCTTGCTAGGGCTAGGTTCTGGTATATTTCGAAGCACGCCCGCCGCTCTTCTTGGCGGGCATATGTGTCTTCCCTTAACGGGAAGACCCCTTTAGCAGAGGTGTGGAGGCGAGTCATAAAGAATTTGGAGCAAGTTCTCGCAGGACCCCCCTCCCATTCTCCAGGAGAATGGGACCGCAATCTCGGACCCCGTGTCCGGGGCGGAATCCTTCGCGACCGCTTTTTCTGCATTCTCTAGCCGTGATGCTGCTTCGCCAGCATTCAATGCACGTCGTGATGTTGCGGAAGGCCGCCGGCTGGACTTTACCTCCAGAGGCGGAGAACCCTTCAACGACTGGTTTACTGGGAGCGAGTTGCGCTCTGCTCTCACTTCGTGCGCGGACACCGCCCATGGTCCGGACGATGTCCCGTACGCCATGCTTCGACACCTGGGTGAGCGAGGCATGGCCTTTCTGTTAGATTTGTTCAACAGGATCTGGTGGAGGGTCTTCTCCCAGATTCCTGGCGAATCGCTACTGTGCTCGCCTTTCGCAAGCCGGGGAGAAATCACTCTACTCCGACCGGTTTCCGCTCAATCTCTCTAACCTCTTGCGTGTGCAAGTTGATGGAGAAATTGGTAAATGTTAGATTATCCTTTTTCCTGGACAGCGGAGGCCATCTGTCTTCCGCACAGTGTGGCCAAGACTAAGGTGGTGCACTTCTGCCGCCATCCACGGCTCCACCCCGACCCAGATTTGTTTCTTAATGGGGTGCGCCTGGATGTGGTTGAGTCGCACCGTTTCCTTGGTCTTGTATTCGACCGACGCCTCACCTGGGAGGCTCATATTCGCAGCCTTATGGTCTCTTGTACCCGCGCCATGGATATTCTCCGTTCCGTGACGTGTTCAGCGCTTGGGGCGCTGATAGGGCTACTGCCCTACTTTTTTATCGATCCTTTGTTCGTTCGAAGCTCGACTACGGATGCGAGTTTTATGCATCCGCAGCCGAGCGTTTATTGCGGAAGGTGGATTCGATCCACCACACGGCCTCCGCCTTGCGACCGGTGCCTTTCCCTACTTCCCCCATTGACAGCCTGTTGGTCGATGCTGGGGAGATGCCACTCGCTCTGCGCCGCGTGCAGTGCATCACTCGCCTGTACGCGCGAGCACGGTGCCCCCCTTAGTCACCAACAGCTTTCACTGCATCCGCAGCTGATCTCGACGGTGCCTTGCCGCCGAGAGACGCCAGTCATACCCTAAGCCCTTTGGGTTTAGGTCCAGGAAACTCCTTCTAGAGCTAGATATAGCTTTCGGGCCGGTGGCACCCCTGGTTCTGCCCAGGACGCCACCTTGGAGGGTAGCACATTTGGCTATTTGTCGCCACGCCTCTTCTCCCAAAGCTTGTACGGCGCCGGGAGTATTGCGTTTGACCTTTTTGGAGCACACCTCGTGTCACGCTGGAACCGTGCCAGTGTATACGGATGGCTCCAAGTCCCAAGAGGGGGTCGGCTTCCACGTCGTATCCTCTCTGTTTGAAGTCAGCGGGGCTCTGCCAGCGTCTGCATCGTCTTCACGGCCGAGCTAGTGGCAATACACCACTCGGTATGTGAGATTACGCGACGTGCCCGTTTCGGAGACCGGATTGTGATCTATAGCGACTTACAAAGCGCCCTGAGTGCTCTCGGGGCATTGGAATCTCCGCATCCCCTGGTTCGCGATATCCGTGACGCCACGGTTTTGGCGAGCCGGGCAGATGTCGAGATTATCTTCTGCTGGGTTCTTGGACATGTAGGAATTGCGTGGAATGAGCGCGCCAAAGATTCCGCGAGGACTCTGCGATTGGACCAGCGTTTCGCTCTTCCTCACACCGACTACATTGCCGGAATACGGGCAGCTCTTCGGACTGCTTGGCAAAGAAGATGGGAGACGGTCGAAGGGAACTTAAAGTTGCGTGCCATTGCGCCGTGACTGTTCCCATGGACCTATCCCCCAATGCCGCAGGGGCCTTGGGGTTGCTTTCTGTCGTCTCCGAATCGGACACACTCGTGTGACGCATCGCTATTTGATGGAGCGCTCACCTGCTCCCTATTGCACCGACTGCGTCGTCCCCCAGACTGTTCGGCACATTCTTGTTGAATGCCCCACTCTGGGTGATCTTCGCGCAGATACCTGTCCCGGTACCGGGATGGGCTGGGTCGCTACCGCCTGTCCCTTGTACTCGGGACGGATTCGTGCACATTGACTTGTTGACTTTTTAGGGGAGGCTGGGCTTCTCCCCTTTATTTAAGGTTCTTTTTTGTTTTTTGTTTTTATTGTTTTGTTTGTAGGTTGCACTCTCCTGCCCTGGGATGAGGGGGACCTTACCCCGCTGCCGGAGATTGATTCCTGATTGTTAAGTTTTCCCAATATTTATCATTGTTATGTTTTCATATTTTTATTTTAAAGTAGCCTAGTTCTAGGCTGTTGTGTTTTTCCGCGACTTATGCCTAAGTGGGCAGTTGCCAGATGGGCTCTATAAAATTAAAAAAAAAAACAAAAAAAAAACAAGGCCCTTTCTTTTGCTTGGAGATCTGAACTGCAGACATCCTCTCTTGCAAGATTACTCAATAAACCCCTGTTAAAAAGTCCTTGCCAACCTGATCGACGAGCTTGAGATAGGTGTCCTAAATGTGGATGAGTTTAACACATCACTGCCCGAGAATCGCTTCATTTTCCTGCCTCGATCTATCTTTGTGCTCTCCGGATGCACAGCCTATTTTGATTGGGAGGTGGTCGATGACCTCCATGGTAGTGATCACTCCCATTCAACTATCATTTTCTGGGCCCTGCCACCCAAGAGCCCATCCCAGTGGTGCTTGGCACGGTGGTCTGCATTTCAGGAAATGACTGAATTCTTTATCTCAGTCGAGGAGTTTAGGTCGGTATATGAAGCCTTTGAGTTCTTCTCCAGCAACCTCATTGCCAAGTGCCTAACTACTATTCTTAGAAGGTCTGGACGTTTTGCATGGCGACCTCTCACGTGGTAGTCATCCGAGTATGAGACGGCCCTCAAACAGAAGCGTTATGCCTACATGCGCTATAATCGCAGCCCAAGCAATTTCACTATCGGTGAATATACATATAAATACAAACCCCTAAATATATACAGCCTTACAATAATATTGGCCAATGTAGAAATGTAAATGATTGCACATAAAATCAATATATATATATATATATATATATATATATATGTGTAGTCGTAAGTATTGCTGCTAACCAGGCTGATTTTCAATTTCACAGCGAAGGCAAGGGTGCAGAAGATGCTCAAGTACATATATTTATTGCTATTGTGGAAACAACCTTTCGGGCAACAATGCCCATCTTCAGGTTCTAAGGTTAAAATTGTAAAAAAATTAATTATAATGTCATTAAAGTTATGAAAAAGAAAAGAATTTGAACTAAAGGTTTAAATGGAATAAGAAAGTTATGCTATTTTTCTTATAAAAAATATTTAGAGTATGCAACTAAATTGATCAAAAGATACACAAAAAAAAACATAAACAAATAAATTGATAAGAAATTAAAAAAGACCGAAAGACATAACATAAGTACTAAATGAATCCAAAGAGTAATAACCAAATTATGAAAGAACTAAAGAGGCAAAAAGGGAATTAAAAATATAAATTAATAAATTAATTCCAATAAACTAAGAAAACTGAGTAAAATGACAAAAAAAGTTTAAAAACTGAATGTATAAATTAAAATAAATACTAATCTTAATCAAAGGGGTAACAATTTAAATGGTTTAAGATGGTGGAAGTCAATTAAATGTATAAAGTAAAAGAAAAATCCAAGAGTTTAAAAAAATATTAACTAAACAATTAAGAATGAAGTGGTTACCAAACGGAGTTGGAGATAGAGACCAGAATGAGAAATTAAGTAATGAGGAAGTTAAAGGAAACCTTGGATTTGTGTTAGGTAGTTGTTTTGGTGTAGGGGAATAGGTTGGTAAATACATCAGGAATATATAATTAAGTAATTAGAAGGGGACTGAAGAGTTATTGTGGTTGAGGGTAGGAGATTTGATTTTTATAAGAAGAGAGTCTAATATTCGCAGGCTATATTCATTAGTGTTACGGTCTATAATTTTAAAAGTGTTTATCGAGCATTTAGTTTTGCATTGTATAGTGTTGTTTCCAAAATAGCAATAAATATATGTACTTGAGCATCTTCTGCACCCTTGCCTTCGCTGTGAAATTATATATATATATATATATATATTGAACAGGATAAAACCCATCTCAGATGGTGTGGAGGTTAAGGGAGAGGGAGGGGGGTTTTGTTCTGATGATTTCTGTACATATTTGAAAATAGGACTCAGTGGAGTCCAAGCTCACTTTGTACAGTTCAGGAAATGGGACTCCGTGGAGCGCCTTGAGCTTATCGTGAACTGGGAGGCACAACAGTTACACTACCGCTTATCAAGTACTTGATCTAGCCAGTCACATGGAGCTGAAAAGATGAAGGCATTTCAGTCAAAGATTCACTGTCACACTCAAATGTCCCTCCCACTAACATACCTACAATCACACAGACTATTACTCACCCGGTCTTTTATCCAGCTCCTTTTTCTTGCTTAGTCTAATTCTTAATCTACTTATTCCCAAGGGCCAGTTCATATTCACAATTATATCAAAGTAACTCAAATGTTCAAAAATCCACTTGTTCAGAAAAAAATAAGAATGGGGGCGCAATGGAAGTCCATTGATCCCCCACTCAGTCATCCCAGGCACACTAGAAAAGACGAAAAGGATTAGGCATTTGGAGTGATGTGGATGAGTTTAGGTATCACTCCCTGAGAACCACATCATATTCCTGCTTTGATCTACTCTGCTCACTCTGGATCCACAGCCAGATTTTGAGTGGGAGGTGGTCACTGATCCCTATGGTAGTGATCACTTCCCATTCAAATATCATTTTCTGTACCACTGCCACCTGAGAATCGCCCCTATCCTACTGGTGGAGTTTAGCGCAGTCCTGGTTCTCCAGATTCAGGAAATGACTGATTTCTCCGACTAGTACTTGTTCCTAAACAGGTTTCGTATAGAAAAGGTGGATTTGCACCATTTCCTTGGTCTTGTTTTTAACTGATGCTTCACCTGGGAGACTCTTATTCACAGCCTTAGGGTCTCTTGTACCCACACCTTTGACATTCTTCCTTTCCTAAAAATTCAGCTACTGGGTTGCTGATAAGATTAGCTTTTTAACTGTATAGTGGAGCCCAACTATCTTCTACACACACCTGCTGCCATGAGTGAGAGTTTGGAGAATATATTATACATTGTACTTATTACCTACCAAGCCTTGTGGAAATGGTTTAGAACATCCCCTTTTCCTGATGCTTTTATCCTTTCATCACTAGCTATTCCTCCCTGTTTTCCATCTTTACATCCCTCATCACTTCTCTCTTTGCATCTTTGACATCATTTTTGTCTCCTCCTGCCCCCTACTTCCATCTGCACAGATGCTTTGTTGTTGTACTTACTTCTCCATGGCTTCTCACTCTCCTACCTCATCCTCTGTGTACCTTATACCATCCCTCATGACTCATTGCTGACCTTCCCCTCTCTTTGATTCTCCTCTTTTTGCTAATCCCCACCACACTAGTCTACTGGTTTCAATCCCAATGGGAGTGTACACAAAATTCTTGATCACTGTTCTACACTAGATGGGTTCTTCAAACTCATTTTACACATGAATACAGTCACATTCATTTATCTACAGCACTATAGTGATGGTATTCTCATTGCTCCCACTACATCTATCTTGTTATCAAACATAGTAGTAACCATTAAAAGCATTGTAGCCAGAAAGTTCATGGGAAAAAGGTTCATAAAGAGCTGAATTAAGAGAAATGAAAAAATAAGAAATCAGTAGGGTTTATCTGATTTCCACTCATTTAAAATGCTTTATTTTTCAATCTGGGCCAAACCATAAGTATCTATATATATGGCAGCAGCTAAGATAGCAACCCAAATCAGGGCCTCAATCTGGCAAATTAGCACACCCAATGTGGCTTAGCTTCGCTGTAAATGGAAATGGTGTTTCCATTTGGCTAAGATATAGCCTGTTAGAGGAAGAAGTGAAAATGTATAGAAGGTTATGACCAAAATGGTCTATTAGACAATTTATGCATTGAAATTGGTGGCTGTTCTGCAAGGTATCCTTCTTAATCTCCATCATAAATAGAAAACTGGTTAAAATATAGCTTCCATTTTTAGCCATTCTTTATTCTAGGCATAATATACATTCTTATTGAATAACTTGAACAGTATATTCAATATTTAGCCATTGCAGGATATAGAAACTATTTTTGCTGTGTGTCATATTAATATTGATACACACTTTTTTTTTTAAATTTTAAGTTTAATCCTGAATACTAAATAGCATGTGTGATATTTTAGGGTCATGAACAAATTTTCCTTTACTATTCCTGAATGTTCCTTCTTGTATTGTCTTTAAAAATATTTTTTAACAGGATTCTATCGAAAAATAATCATTTGATTTTCAGATAAATTTAAAGGAGGCCAAAAGTTGTTAAAGATATATTTTCCTTACTGCATATAATTAGGAATTTGGTTCTAATATTTTGTATCTGAATAAAATTTATAAAAACTAATTTTTAATCCAGGGATCAAAATTGTGAAATTCATTGCATTTAAATTTATTGAAAGATACAGCCAGCTCATCTTTTGGACAAAAAATGGTTTATATAACCAAGACATGTAGACATTAAAATAAAGCGTTATTTCATGTTGTCTCTAATGAAATGAATCATATCTACCTCTTATCTTCTTTGAAGTTTGTTTTTGTAGTAATGTAATATAAAAAAAAACTTATCTAGTCTTCCCTTTATGATTGATACAAACATATCACCTTTTGATTTATAAGAATACATTATGTACTACAATTTGTTTTGACAAATTAAATTGTTTTGCATCAGTCAAATCTTTTTTCTTGCCACAAACAGGAATATATACAAATAATTATATAATTATAATAATTTTATTCTTTATAATTTTTAGAATTATAAATTGCCCTAGCAATAGCATTGATATAGGTACACTTAAAACACAACTCAGAATTTCAGCTTCTCTAAAGAAATTTGTAGTAAAATTGAGAATAATACTCAATAAATTAATTGTTTTATTTTTATCATCTCTCCCCCTACCAGTTTTGTGTGTAACATTTTGTGCTAGGGTGTCGAGGTGCTCTCATACCTACGGCCTACCTGCTTCTTAGTACCTTTCCTTTCAGCCACCCCGTAAGGGAAGCGGCGATTTGCCATCCTAGTCGCCGTGCTGACGGGATCCAGCGCTCCGTCCGGCCCCAGCTTAGCCTCTTTTCCTTCCTTCAGATAGCCTGTATTTCTCCCCTACTTCGTCGCTTTTCAACCACCTCTCCCACAGCTTTCTCTGGCCAGCCTCTAATTTCACAGGGTAGATGCTGACCTTCTTCTCAGCCAACCATCCCGGATCGGGGCTGAGGGGGAGGGGACAATGTTCCCTAACCCCTGAGCTCCGGTCTGGGGTGGTTGGTTTTTAACAACCTGCTTCATCCCCACCCATACCCTCCTCATATCCCTTTTCCTGTCCTCTTCACAATCTATCTTTTTTACGCCGTGTCCAAGGTGGAGCCGCCATGCCGATGGACTGCCAGGCCATCAGGCGGCGCCTGGCTCTGCCGGGCCTGTAAGCACCTCTTGCATTGCGGGCTACTGCGAGAGGTGATGCGCGATTGCGTCCGGTGATACAAATAGGGTCACCATGCCCAATGATGAAAAAAAACAAAAAAAAAACTCAACTTCCCCTGTATCATCAACGGAGCCGCCCTCGGGCAGCTCCACCGAAAAAATGGAGATCTCCCCTCCCTGTGCTGGCGCAGGGGACCCTCCATATCTCTCTAACCGGAGAGGAAGCTTACTCCTCTCCTTCGCCTACGGGTGTAGGGGACTTCCCCTCACCCCCTTCTCTGGAGGTGCTTTCGGGCACCTACCTTTTTCCAGCGGCAGTCCCCTCTATTCTTTCAAGGGGAATGCCAAGAAAGCTAGCAGGCAGCCCTTAGCCAGCCGCTCCACATCGAAGCGGCTCGGTAGGGCAAACCCCCTTAGGGGGGAGAGGCAAGCCAGGCCCCTTTGGTCACTTCCCTCAAAAGACCTGCTGGCAAAAATATTGAACCTTGCCGGGGTCAAGGCCTGTGCATCCCCACACAATACTGCCAATGGGACCTGCGATGTCTTGGGGGGGGGGATGGCCAACTGGAGGCCCCCCCTGAGGTAGACATGGTCCTTGAGGCAACCCATCCTCAGACGGTAGGGCCTTCTATGGGGGAGATTCCGGGCTCGGTGCCAAGCACCGAACCCGAATCCGCCCCTATACAAGGTCCTCCTTAAACGGCTAGGGTTTCCGAGACAGTACAAGGATGGGAAGGATCTCCTCCGACAGGTGCCCCTACGACTACCAGGACCTTCTCCATTTCGGAGAAGGACCTGGCCGAGGCCGGTCCATCTGGCCCGGGGGCTCCTTCCGGCGGAGGTGAGAAGCGGGTTCATTCCCCGCCCTCCTCTCCAAAAAAGAAAAAGACTGAAAAGACAAAGAAGACTCGGGGCTCCTCTCGGTCCGCGGGGGCTACGGGGACGGATGGGTCTGCTGCCACTTTGGCAAACGACCAAGCCAAGATCGTCACATCCGGCCCCTCTGCCCTCCCGGTTGCAGAGCCCCTGACTAAGACCAAAAGTGAACAGGGCGAAGCCTCGATGACTTCGGGGCCCCTGATTCAGAGGTTACCTTGCGTTTTCGAGCCCGCTGGCTTCAAACACTTCGTTATTAGATCCACTGATGGCACCATGTTGGCCAAGGGCAACATGATCCATCAGAGGAGAGGATTAGCTAGTGCAATTGGTAGAGAGCCGAAGGTGACCCGTTTCTCGGACGGGAGCCTTCTGGCGAATGCGGCGAATCCCGCCGAGGCTGCCAAGATAAGTGCGCTTCGGACACTTCATGGCACCCCGGTGAGTGTGACGTCGCACTCTACCATGAACTTTGTGAAAGGAGTAGTTTATGCGAGAGAACTCGTTGACTACTCCATTGGGGACATCACCTTAGAGCTGGCCGACCATGGGGCGGTCAAGGTCGAACGTGTGATGAGAAAATGGAGGGGCCTCGAGACCCAACCCTACACTCTTCGTCACGTTCGACTGTGACAAGCTCCCTGAGTCGGTGGGTGGTGGTTGGTACCGCTACCGCTTCAAGACATTCGTGCCACTGCCGCGGCGGTGCTATTACTGTCACCGCTTCGGTCATACGAATCGATCTTGTAGACGTGCAAAGTCTTGTAGACGTGTGTGGCCAAGTGTGTCAATTGCGGAGAGCCGCACCCGGCTTCTTCGAAGAAATGAGGTGCATATCTCCTTGATAAAGAAATCCTGGCCGTTCAGGCCCAGGATCGAATCTCATTACGCGAGGCTAAGGACTTGGTCCTGGCGCACCCGACTCTGCCTAGGACGTCATATGCCTCAATAGTTAGAAAGGCACCCTCTGCTCCTGGCACATCCAGGCCAACGAGCACGGTTGTTTCCGCGCCCATTAGGACCCCTTCTGCAGGCTCTATTCAACCCGGGCGCTCCCCTGGTAAAGCTGGCGGCAAAAGGGTTCATACTCAGCCCCGGCTAAAACCAAGGCTTTCCCCTCTTCCCCCGGCGTGACCGTTTCCCGTAAGGCGAAACGGCCACGCGCCTCCACTGAGTCGTTAGACTCACAGGGGGCAACACCCCTGAAGTTGGGCGCCAAGCCATCTTCCGGGGTTCCTAAAGCTGTTCCCCGAAAGGAGCCTCGGCTCCTTCGCCCACGCCTAGTGGTGCACCGAGTGGCTCGGAAACGGTGGTTCCTCGAAAGGAGGGTCCCCCGCCTCCGAAGCCGCAACGCCCGCCAAGGTTTCGAGGCGGAGGGAGGAAAACACTCGCATGGCGAGCCCAACCTCCCCCAATAAGTCTTCGAACGCGACAGCGCCTTCAGCGCTTTGTCCGGCCAACAACGCCCGGGGTTCTGCCTCCGGGAAGCGTACGGCCATTCCCGTGAGGGTCTTCTGTTCGAGGAGGCCCCCGCGTCGCCTTCGAGCTAGGCCTAGAGGGCATATTTCTTCAATGGAATTCCCGTGGACTCCGGGCTAACTGGGAGGAGCTGCGGAGGCTCGTCTCTTCCCGTTGCCCTTTAGCTATCTTTTTGCAGGAGACCATGCTAGGCGTTTGCCCCCTGCCCCTCCTCCCGGGGTATAAGGGTCTGGCGCCCCCACCACCACGGGATAGCCGGGCTGGGGTATGCGCTGTTTACACCACGCATGATGTCTACGTTCTTCCTTTCAGACAGTAGCTGTGCAGCTGCACCTGGATAGGAGGTATGCTATCATTTCTGCGTACATTCCACCGTCAGCTGATGTCGACGCGGGGGACTTCCGCCGCGTCTTGGCACGGTTGCCGATGCCCTTTCTCTTGCTTGAAAATCTGAACGGCAGGCATCCTCTCTGGGGAGATTATTCAATAAATCCCAGGGGACAAGTCCTTGCCGATCTGATCGGTTAGCTTGAGATGGGTGTCCAAAACGTGGATGAGTTTACGCATCACTGCCGAGAACCGCTTCAATTTCCTGTCTTGATCTATCCTTGTGGTCTGCAGATGCACAGTCTGATTTTGATTGGGAGGGGGGTGGTCGATGACCTCCATGGTAGTGATCATTTTCCCATTTAAATATCATTTTCAGGGCAACTGCCGCCTAAGAGCACACCTCAGTTGTGCTTGGCGCGGGCGCGTTGGCTCTTCTTGGCGGGCATACGTGTCTTCACTTAACGTGAAGACCCCTTTAGCAGAAGTGTAGAAGCGAATCAAAAGGATTCGGGGCAAGTTCTCGCAGGACCCTCCTCCCGTTCTCCAGGAGAATGGGACTGTGATCTCGGACCCCCCCGCCCGTGTCGGATCCTTCGCGATCGCATTCTCTAACCGGGATGCTGTTCCGCCAGCATTCAATGCACGTCGTGTTTTTTTCGGAAGGCCGCCGACTGGACTTTAACTGCAGAGGTGGAGAACCCTTCAACAGGATCTGGGTGGAGGGTCTTCTCCCGGATTCCTGGCGAATCGCTGCTGTGCTCGCCTTTCGCAAACTACGGAGAAATCACTCCGGCCGGTATCCGCCCAATCTCTCTAACCTCTTGCGTGTACAAGTTGATATAGAAATTGGTAAATGTTAGATTAGCCTTTTTTCTGGTTGGATGCCATCTGTCTTCTGCACAGTGCGGCTTCCACAAGTTCCATTCCACGTCGGATGTTCTGCTCCGACTGGAAAATGCCGTATGCGAGGCCTTCCTTCGTAGACAGTACTACGCCAGGGTGTTTTTCGATCTGGAAAAGGCATATGTTACCGCATGGCGATACGGTACTTTGGAGACGAGGGGACGCCTCCCAATTTTTATATCTTAATTTTTGTTAGTTCGTCGAAGCCGCATACTGGTCGGGGGAAGCCCTCTCCAGCCTAATTGAGCTGGAAAAGGGTGTCCCGCATGGAAGTGTCCTCAATGTCACACTCTACGCCCTGAGAATCAGCGGCATCACCGCGATGCCGCTAGCATATGTGTTCGCTCTGCTCACGTGGACGACCTTTCCATTTCTTTTGGCGCGGCCCAGATGCCAACTCTGGAGCGTCGACTCCAACAGGCATTAAACCGCGTCTCTCGCTATGCCGAAGCACACAGGTTTCGGTTTTCTTTGGCCAAGACTAAGGTGGGGCACTTCTGCCGCCATCCACGGCTCCAACCCGACCTAGATTTGTTTCTTAATGGGATGCGCTTGGAAGTGGTCGAATCGCACCGTTTCCTTAGTCTTGTACCCGCGCCATGCATATTCTCCGTTCCGTGACGTTCAGGGCTTGTGGAGCTGATAGGGCCACTGCCTTACTTTATTATCGATCCTTTGTTCGTTCGAAGCTCGACACCGGATGCGAGTTTTATGCATTTTCAGCCGAGCGTTTATTGCGGAAGGTGTACTCGATCCACCTCACCGCCCTTCGCCTTTCAACCGGTGCCTTCCGCACTTTCCCCATTGAGAGCCTGTTGGTCGATGCTGGGGAGATGCCTCTCGCTCTACGCCGTGTACAGTGCATTATTCGCCTGTACGCGCAGGCCCGGCGCCTTCCTCTCTCGCCAACAGCTCTCACTGCATTCTCAGCTGATTTCGACGGTGCCTATGCCGCCGAGAGATGTCAGTCATACCCTAAGCCCTTTTTTGGTTTAGGGCCAGGAAACTCGTTCGAGAGCTAGGTATAGCTCTCGGGCCGGTGGTGCCCCTGGTTCCGCCCAGGACGCCACCCTGGAGGGTACCACATTTGGCTATTTGTCGCCACGCCTCTACTCCCAAAGTTGGACCGCGCCGGGAGTATTGAGTCGACCTTCTGGGGGCACACCTCGTGTCACGCTGGAACCGTGCCAGTGTATACGGATGGCTCCAAGTCCCTAGTGGGGGTCGGCTTCCACGCCGTATTTCCTCTGTTTGAAGTCAGCGGGGCTCTGCCAGGCGTTGCGTCTGTCTTCACGTCCGAGCTGGTGGCAATACACCACTTGTTACAGGAGATTACGCGACGTGCCCGGTTCGGAGACCAGATTGTGATCTTTAGCGACTGACAAAGCGCCCTGAATGCTCTCGTGGCATTGGAATCTCCGCATCATCTGGTTCGCGATATCCGTGACGCCATGGTTTTGACAAGCCGGGCGGATGTCAATATTATCTTCTGCTGGGTTCCTGGACATTAGGAATTGCGGGGAATGAGGGCGCCAAAGAGTCCGCGATGACTGCGACCGGACCAGCTTTTCGCTCTTCCTCACACCGACTACATGGCAGGAATACGGGTAGCTCTTCGGGCTGCTTGGCAAACAAGGATGGAGACGGTCAAAGGGAGCTTAAAGTTTCGTTCCATTGGCGCGGCTAATTTTCCCATGGACCTTTCCCCCCAATGCCGAATTGGGGACACTCGCGGAACGCAGAGCCATTTGATGGAGTGCTTGTTTAGCGCCATACTGTGAAGACTGCGTTGTCCCCCAGACTGTTCGGCACATTCTTGTTGAATGTCCCAGTCTGGACGATCTCCGCGCACGTTACCTGTCCTGGTGCCGCGATGGGCGGGGTCGCTACCGCCTGTGCCTTCTACTCGGGACGAGTTCGTGCACATTGACCTTGACTTATAGACGACTTTTGGGCGTGACGCCGGCCTTCCCCCTTTATTTAACTAAGTTTTGTTTTTTTGGTTATTGTTGTTTTCTCTGTAGGTCGCACGCTCCTGCGTCGGAGTGAGGTGGACCTCTCCCCGACGGCGGAGCTTGTTTCCTAATTGTTTCCATCTTCCCTTTTTATCGTTGTTGTGTTTCCATATTCTTATTTTAAAGTAGCCTACTGCTAGGGTGTCGTGAGGGAGGGGACTTATGCCAATGTGGCCAGTCGCCAGATAGGCTAATAAAAAAAAACCCTATTCTAACGAAGTAGACCTAGATTTTGATTATCCCTGCTTTCTTGTCACGAGTTCATCATCCGACACCCCACTTGCAAAAGTCGATGTGTTTGACGTCAATGAATCTTTTGAGTCCCGCTGTGGTGAACCCCGCCGGGTGTTAAGATGTAGTGGTTTTGTCGTAGTCGAGGTGTCATCCCACTCTCAACATAACCTTGTGCTTAATCTATCTTCGATAGCTGAAATTCCAGGATCTGTCTCGCTCCATCCGCGTCTGAATTTTTCCAAAGGTGTCCGTCTGTTTAAACGAACTTATGCACTACCACCTCACCCGCCTTCCGAGCAAGCTCAGTACCCAACGTGTAACACACGTACACAGGGTAACTAAAACATTAGGCTCCACTAGAGTCCCAACCGCCACACTAATTTTAACATTTGAACGACAAGAACTGCCGCAATATATTAAAGCTGGGTACCTTCGTGTCCCGGTAAGTCCCTACATCGAACTACCTAGACGCTGCTCCAATTGCAATCAATTTGGACATGTTGGCCGCGCCTGTCAGCACCCGCGTTCCTGCGTGAATTGTAGCTCTGACTACCATGGCCCGAATGCATTAAAATACCTCGCTGTGCCATCTGCGGAGGTGCTCACAGTCCTGCGTCAAAACTTTGTTCTATATTTTTAAATGAAAAGAAGGTGCTCGCTTTGCGCGACTCTCTACGTCTAGATATAAGAGAGACCCGCCAGCGTACTCGTTCACAAACTTCACCACTCGGCCCTCTCTTCTCTGACGTTTTACGTGACGCTGGACGAAACCGACCATCACGCTCGAGTTCCGACCAGCCTGAAGCACTTCATCCTATATATACTTGCAGCGTCGCGAACATTCAGGATATGCAGTCGAAGTGTCGTGGTATTGTATTGTTGTTGCTTTAGAGCGCCAGTCTGATCTTATTAATTATGAAAGACAACAATACTTCAATATTGGCTGAGTGGACTTTTTAATTACCTTATTGTTGAGAGAGTGTCACAGCGTCTAATCCGTTTTAAGGAGAGAGCCCGTTAAACACGTAAAGGATCCATTGAAACACCAGAATTATCCAAAAAATAAATATATATTTTAAATTTATAAATTAACTAAAAAAACAGTAAAAATAATTATATTCACCTAATAAGTCTAACGAGGATAACCATACTTGAAATTGGTCCGTTTACAGAATCTATACCTGTCCAAATAAAAAATAGACTCCAAGTAAACAAACCAATTGCCGATTAGTTATTTTATAGTGACCCTTTTAGATTAGCATTAAACATCAAATTAATTTAAACTCTTCTACTAGTAAATATGACGTGGTTCACTAACAAGTGTTTATACTTCAGTTAATTTGAGTACCGTAATAAACTCATACTAAAGTAATTCGAATATAAATGGTCATTCTAACTTACATGAAAGAAAGGATCAGGGGTTGCCGGAGGTCACTAGATTGCTTTTTCTACGGCTAGCGGCTGGAGTATTTTTTTTTCACAAGATACGTTGGCGAGAGGGGGGAGGGGGCGATGTCAACTTCGTATTGCAACTTTGCCTCTTGGTACGTTTAAATACGACTGGGAGAGGTGTAGTGCTCTCTAGCTCAAGGAGTGCTCTTGAAGCCTCTTTGTATCCTAGTCTTTAACGCCGGGTGCCCAACTGGTTTGGGGATATACGAGGTGATTTCTACCGTACTTAACAAATGGAACCGCGTTGGGGATTAGTTCTCTCACTCTTACGGAGCTTCTAAGTCTTTAAAGGATTCTTTGGTATGGCACCGGTACAAAACGTGACGTTTAAAGTTAGTGCGAGATTGTGCGAAGGACCGATCTTCTCGAACTGATCCTCTATCGTCTCCTGAATAATCTCCTGCTGCCGAAATTCCTGGTGTGGCACTAGGAGTGGTTATCCAGTCAGACTTCTAAGTCTGTAAAGGATAGTTCATTCTGGTACCGATATAAAACTTAGCGTTCTATGTTAATTCGACACTGGGGGAAGGATCGATCTTCTCGAACTGATCCTTTATCGTCTCCGAATTAATCCCTTCTCTTTTCTTCAGGGGCTTATTTATAGGCTGGCGACCGCCCCATCTAAGGAGGAAGGGGAGAGCGAGGGATGAGGAGGGTGGCACCGCGGAGCCAAAGTCGGCTTGTTAATTAGAGACAGCACCAACTGTCACCATCCTTGGTGTTCCTTTTGACAGGCCCCGCCTATTAGCGATTTAACCACGGGACTCCGTATCTCGTAGGTAATTGGATCCTTTGAGCGCTGCGTAATGGCCTTTGGTGGTCACCTTATCACAGCGGCTCGTTCCAATTAGCTATGTGGCAGGGAGATCAAAAGGGTAGGCCGTTTGACTGCTATTCCGCCGGCTAACGTTCACACGACTCTCCTCATGTGACGATTCTCTTTCTCCGTAGGGGGGGGGAGGACTTAACGTATATGTTCGCCTGGCCCTCCGGGAGGCTTTATGTTGTAATTCTTCTACACGGAGTATCCCTCTCACAGCGAGATAACCAATGTAGCAACCCCGCCCCCCTCTCTCCAGCAGCTCTATCTGGGAGAGACGCTCAGGGTGAGATACTTGAAAACATCAGACGCTATTTGAAAGAATCCTTAACATTTACCAGTGAAGGTTCATCCACCCGGTCCCAAGACCCAAAACCCAGTGGTCAGAGGAAGGACTCCTCATCTGGGTCATCGACCACCAATAAGTGGGCAGCTTCTGGAGTTGACTCGACCGAACCCCGAGAATCTTCACTGGACTATTTCCCTATAGTTGAACATTCTATGGCCTTAAGTCCCCCCCCCCCTTCACAAAACTTAGGACCCATCCTTATCCAAACGATGACAGATATACACCCAGCTCCACGATCGCTCAGATCGCCTGTTCGTTCCACTCGCCCTTCTACCCATGATCTGATGGAAGCAGTTGATACTCCAACTTCACCAATCGCGCCGGTTGGACCAACTCTTCAGACACCGAAAATACCGTCGACCCATGAATCTGGATCTACCGGCCGAAAATCCCTTCTCGATCCTCCTTTTCTGCCAGGTTGTGAGCCCGAATTACAATCAAGGGCATCGGTCGTTCTACAAAACCCTCGAAAAAAGCACCAGTTACTGCTCCCTCTAGGATCTCTCCCCCTGCAAAAGCAGGCTCCTCAAAATCTGCTCTCCATCTCCCAAGCTCTTTGGGACGGACCTCAAATACAATATCGGCCACAAAAGAGAAAAAAATATCCACAGCGGTATCTAACCGTCCCACATAATATCTTCCATTTCACAATGGAATTATCAAGGCGTTCTTCCAAAGTGGGAAGAACTCAAGATTCTTTTGACGACTATCCACCCCGCTGTGATTTGTCTTCAGGGGAATAAACTGGGTATACGGCACTTTCCGCCGGTACCCGGCTTTCTCACTTTCAACTCTATTCCTCCTGCTGGAAGCTCCTCTCATGGGGGGTGGGGGTGGGGGGTCAATCATGGTATCTTCATCCCACCATGTTTCTCCCATCCCCCTACATACTACCCTCCAAGCTGTTGCCGTGAGAGTTTTTCTTACTAAGCTTTTTACCGTTTGCTCTATTTACCTACCCCCTTGTTTATCATTGTCAAGACCTGACCTTTTAGAACTTATAAAAAGTTGCCCTCCCCATTTTTATTACTAGGAGATTGTAACTCCTGTCACCCATACTGGGGTGACATCACTCGAAATGCCAAAGGCAGTGTTTTAGAGTCTTTTATTATCTGACTTTGTGTTTTAAACACTGGCGACTTTATCTCTTATCAAGTCCAGACCGACTCTTTTAGCTGAGTTGACCTGTCTGTTTGTTCCCCTGATTGCTTCACGGAATTTCGATGGTCAATTCTTGACGATCCCCATGGGAGTTACCACTTCTCTATTGTCTTGTCGGCTCTTCAAGTTAGCCCTCATACAACCATGCCTCATAAGTGGGACTTATGTCATGCAGATTTGGAAGGTTTCCAATAGGCGTCCTTCACAAATGCATCCTTGGGGACCTTCAATGGAGTGGACACGGCAGTAGAATACTTTACATCGAATATCTACAATGCAGCAACACAGACCATCCCACGGAGGCGACCCGCCACGGGTCGCTCAACCGTGCCCTGGTGGACCTCGGCGTGTGCAACAGCTATCAAAAACTACAAGTTAGCCCATGCTCGATTCCGAAAGAACCCAACTTTGTGCAACAAGGTCGACCGAAACCGAGCTCGTGCGCTTCGCCAAATAACCTTTCGTCAGGCTCGCCGAAATTCATGGCGCCGTTACGTTTCATCAATTTCCTCTGACACCTACCGCTAAGATCTGGAAGAGGATTAATAAGATCAGGGGCCGTTATGCTGATCATCATACCCCCACACTCAACTTACACGGTTCCTTGGAAAATGACAGCCTGGCAGTCAGCAATGCTTTTGCTGACCACTTCCGCACCGTCAGCAGTGTCAGTCGTTACGATAAAGCTTTTCTATCCTACAAATCAAAGGAAGAGTCTCATTTTCTCAACTTAACAACAAAATTTAACCTTCCATATAACGCTCTATTCAGCATCCATGAGCTGCGTATCACTTTGTCCCTTTGCAGATCTACTTCCCCTGGCCTTGACGAGATCTATTTCAATATGACTCGGCACCTACATCCACACTCTACTCTCTTCTTACTTGATTTGTACAACCTTATATGGGTGAAGGTTTTTTATCCCTCATCATGGCGCATTGGGATCATCCTTTCCTTTGTCAAACCGGATAGGGGCGGGTTGGACGCAGATCACTACCGCCCTATAGCTCTCACCAGCTGCTTGAGTAAGTTGCTGGAAATAATAGTGTTGGAGCGCCTAAACTGGTTCCTAGAAACCAACCACCTCTCTCCATTCAATGTGGCTTTTGCAAAGGTCATAGTACCCTTGACCTACTAGTACGTTTCGAGGGGTCAGTCCGGAAAGCTTTCTCATTAAAGCACCGAGTCCTGGACATATTTTTCGATATTGAGAAAGCCTACCACACAACATGGAGATACGGCATATTGAAGCAGCTATGCGTCTGGGGGATGAGAGGCCTTTTTCCGTCACTTTATTCAAAGTTTTTTAGCATCTCGATCCTTCAAGGTAAGTGTTGAAGACGCATACCCTGACCTGCAACTCCAAGAGGAGGGAGTTCCTCATGGCAGTTTTTAAAGTGTCTTATGTTTTATAATTGCCATCAATGATATTATTTCGTCTCTCTCAGAGGCTGTATCGGCAACTCTGTTTGTCGATGATTTAGCACTATACTGGTCATCACCTCGCCTTCCTTCAGCAGCGCGGCGGCTACAACTGGCGGTCGATGCTGTATCTAAGAGAGCACGACTTAAGGGATTCCGCTTTTTCACGAACAAAACCAAAGCAATGTATTTCCACCGGGGCAGAGGGGTTCTTGTTCCTCCATCTATCTCCCTACAAGGCGAATATATAGAGTTTGTCTCCGAGTTTTGGTTTCTTGGCGTAACTTACTATCCAAAGTTATCATGGTTACTACACCTACGCCGACTTCGAACAGGCTGTCTGCGTGCTCTAGACATTTTGAAAGTCTTCTCATACATTTCGTGAGGCAGCGACTGACAAACATTGTGGACATTATACACAGCCCTCGTCCAATCCAAAATTGGATTATGGCTGTCAAATTTACTCATCGGCTTTTCCTTCAGCCCTTAAAATGCTGAACCCCATTCGAAACCTCGGAGTTCGCCTTTCCAGTGGAGCCTTCCGTACTTCTCCTGTCAACAGCCTTTACTTCGAGAGTGGAGTACTTCCTTTGCCCTACCATAGACTTCAAATTTGCATGCAATAAACCTGCCGGGTACAACAAGCCCCTGTATCAGAGGTCTACAGATGCCTGTATGCTGCCGAATCAACGGCGGCATATGATAAGTCGCCATCTTTACCTCACCCCTTGAACCTTCGCATAGGAGATTATCTCTCTAACCTGGGTGCTCTAAGGGTCCTTACCCTTCCATCCTTACCTACCCCTAGGTGGCGTGCTCCTCTCCCCACAGCATGTACCAACATGTGGAGCCTGGAGAAGTGTCCCATGGACCCACGCATCATTAAGAGCCTGTTCTTAGAGCATTCAACCTCATATAAACAATGCCGCCCATTATACCCGGATGGCTCTAAGTTGGACGGTGGCGTGGGCGCCGCAGCCATCTACCCAGGAGGAGAATTCCGGACTCTATCTTTGCCGCCAGCAACATCCATTTTTACTGCTGAACTTTCAGCAATCCTTTTAGCCTTTAGACTCATTCAAATTTTACCTTTTAGTGATTTTGTAATTTTTTCCGACTCAAGGAGTGTCTTACAGTTAATTAAATCTTTTAATGCGTCCCATCCCTTAGTCACAAAAATTTGCAACTGGCTGATCCAAAATGCGTCCCGATATAGAATTATTTTTTGCTGGGTCCCTGGGCATGTGAGGGTCCTGGGTAACGAGAGGGCTGATCAGATGGCCCGCTCAGCACATTCTGTGTCCCCTGATAACTTGGCTTTGCCTTTTAGGGACTACTTTCCTTCAATAAGAAAATATATTTTTCAACTGTGACAGAATGAATGGGATGACTGTTCATCATCCAAACTATACAAAATTAAAAATTCTATTCGCTCTTGGCCCTCAAGTCGTCATAGAATGCGGTCGTTGGAGGTGACCCTTTTCCGAGTCCGCATTGGCCACACGAGACTTACTCACGGCCATCTTGTTTCGAGTGATGTTCACATCAGCCCTTGCTGTCGTTTGTGCAGTGGGGACCAATCGGTTGCCCCCCTTTTTTGCATTGCATCCATCTCGCCATTCTCCGGTTGTCCTGTTTCCCGACCCTTTTAACTATCCCTCAAAACTTGTCTTCGATTTATATTGGCGGAGGAATCTTTTAACCCATCGTTTTTTAACTTTTTGTTACAAAGTGGTCTCCTCCACCTTTTATAGATAATTTGCCTCGTTTTATCCTTGCTGCCATATAGAATCGACTTGGATTGGGCAGCAACCCACTGGTTCCTTAACTTAAACCCTTATTTGCAATATAGTCACCACGTCAGTAGTGTGACCCTGAAATCCCATCACGTTCATCATCAAAACATTTAATCGCACAAATTCTACCCTATTGTCAGTATCATCCTCAACTGCTTTCCCACAAAGTGAAGTCTGCATTCAGCAATACTATAAAAACTGGCTAGGTATCAACTATGCAGGCTCAAAAAGAAATTTGCACACCTACAATACAGTATATATTCGTCATAGCAAGTTTTATTAAAAGCGACGGCTAATTTCGTATTAATTGGTTCACATTCAAGTGTCTCAATTTTTCGTATATTCGCCTTTCCTTCTTGATTCAACCCATGAATAAACATTTCGAAGTTCATTGGAAATAACCAAATGGTTTTTATCTTGAGAGAGGTAGCAGAAAATTGAGGTACTTTAGCACAGTATTTTATTAAAGAGGACGCGATTCGATACAACCCGTATCATATTCAGAGACAAAAAATAAGAAACGCCACAATAAATAGGCTTGTATATTAGAATATGGAGGAACACACGTAATAACAAGCCAGCAAAACGCGTAAAAGTAAAGGTGCAGGGGCTCATAATATCGAGTTACAGACGTACTAGCAATCATTTGAGCAGGCAAGAGGAAATCAAAAGAGAGTAATTTCGGGGCGATGGTCGAAGAAGCTACGAGTATGTCATTAGACTGGGTAGTGAAGAAGGTGAGCTTTTCCCAGGGTGATTTGAGGTTTGGGGAGAAATATCAGTAAAAAGTACTATTAGTTAAAATTTTGTTATTAAATATCACTTGGCAACAGTTAAATTTGCTTTAAGACTGACTCAAAAATTAGTTAATAAATTTAAGGATTATTGCGGAAATTAATTACAAACTATAAGAGAAATTGACCTGGCATTATTTAAAGATAGTAAATTTAAACTTTGCTTTTAATTTTGTTAAGACTGTAAGAGTTAAAAAACATTTAATATAAAAACGGTAAATTTGGGTACTTACTAATGCGGATCCATCCTAGAGAGTGAATGGTGGGTTTAACAAGGGGCTAGTAACAGGAGCTGCCAAGTGTAGGCCATGAATGGTCTTTCTTATGTTCTTATAGGTTACAGTGACGCTTGGTTTATTAAAAGGCAAACCAACTAACAAACTATAGTTAAAATTATTTAATTAGTAATGATATTGGACTTAAATCTTCATTGAGTGTAGGTTTGTAGTGTTTTATATATAGAGATTCGAGGGTTCTTAGGCAATGTTTGTTGTTGTTAAAGGCTAATACTTTAAAATTCTCAATAGAAATGTCAGTTTTACAGTTTATGGTGTGTTCCCTAATAGATGACTTTTCCTTTCTATTTAATATTTTGTTTGTGCGCCAACTAATTCCCATATGAGCAGAGAACCTAGCTCCAAGAGACCTAACAGTGCTGCCAATGTAAGAGGCTTCAGTACAACTGGTACATTAAAAATAAATAGACATTATCACTGCGGAACTCCAAAGAGATAGGATCTTTACTGTTAAAGAAACTTCCTATCGATAGTTTGTTTATAAAAACTATTTGTGAGTTGATTTGGGGAAAATATCTCTTCAAAAATAAATATGATTTTTCTTTTAAAAGTATCGTTTAAAAAACCCATCTCTGAAATCAGTAAATATATGGGCATTTTAGGAACTTCTATGCAGGGTTGAGGGGAGTCAATGAGATTATCAAATAGCTTTTTTAAAACTCTATCATATAGGTCAGAAGTAAATAATTTTTTTTATAAAATACTTCCTAAGAAAAATAAATTCATTATGGATTGATTGGTAAGTGGGTGATAGCGAGAAACTTCTATGTATTAAAGTTTTTACTGAGGATATTTTGTATCCGAAATCACAAAAACTAAAGTAGTTCAAACCTAGTCCTGTGAAAGTTTTTTTTTCGGTAAATGGTTGTTTGAATTTTTCGTTGGTCATTATCTCGCATTATCTCGGTTGATTAAAAGGTCAAGAAAGGGCATCTTATCATTTGACTCCACTTCCATAGTGAATTTGATGTTA
>OZ018317.1:220477496-220598534 GCA_963969495.1 Ceratothoa steindachneri
TCCATGTTTCACAATTTTATTGCATATGTTAACTTTTTATGTATATATTTAAATCTGTATTTTGTATTCTTTCTTTAGCACTGATGATGGGATTTGCTATAATCCTAAAACGTTTGCAATAAATGTTACGAGGCATCTTTGGCTTTGTCCTGGTCAGCCTGTTTATACTTCGCCTGAAGTTTGCGTTTATCAATTCTTTTGCCACTTATATATATATATATATATATATATATATATATATATGAATATGTACCACGGAAGGAAACTGAATAAAAGGCGGATTGAAGTTAGTACTTTCGTCTATTCGACATTTTCAAACTCACAATGGTAAGAAAAAATAAGACACAGTATTTATACCAAGCACGTTTCCCTATGAGGTCAACCTTTTAATGCTATCAGATAAGTCGGATTTCAGAAAAAGTGATAAAATTAGATCTAGCAAAAACAGCCCTGGGCTAATGTTGAAATTACTCTCCTTTGTGTGGGAGATTAAAAATGATTCCAGGATATTTCTCTTTATAAAATCATTACTATGGATTATTGTATCAGTTTTTGACCAGTTAATTCCGTGTTCCATCTTGGAATTGTGGACAGCTAAGGCATTATTCAGATATCCCTTAATTACTGCTTTTTTGTGTTGTTGGGTCCTTATGTAAGCATTTGGGAAGTTTGGCCTACATAGAATAAATTACAATCTAAACAGGGAATTCGGTAAATTACATTATTATCATTATTGGGGCTATTGTTTATTAAGAGAGTTTTTAATGTATCATTGTATTTAAAGGCTACCTTAATATTAAGTTGTTTAAGAATGGGCACTACAGACATAAAATTATCATGATAGGGTAAAATTAATAGGTTTTTACGAGGTTCTATTGTCTCTAATTTTCAATTCTAAAATGTTTTTAGGGCTATATTCATACATTTTTCTAGAAAGTACTTTGGGTAGCATAAATTAGTAGCAATATCTACAATTTTTGTATATTCTTTATCTATATAGTCGAGGCTACATCTACGAAAAGCCCTAAGATACATGGAGGAAAAAACAGCAGATTTTATATTTTTTGCATGACTTGAATAAAAATGGACATAATATAAATTATTTGTCGGTTTCTTATAAACAGTAAATTTAAATTTATGTGGATCTCTAATTTTTAGTACATCCAAAAATGGAAGATAATAAACTGAAAGGATCAGGGTTGAGCGGGTGGTTAAGTTTTTTAGTGTTCTCTTATTGAAAAGTGTTCAGCTTTAGAGATAGGAATGTTAGTTCGATATGGCCCTCCCATATGCTTAGCAATCCTACATTTTAATTGTAGACTAGTTTGGCCTACATAGCGACTTTGGCAGGTCGCACACGTAAATTTATAAATAATGGAAGATCGCAAGCATAATGGGAGTGATTCCATGTGTCGAAAGAAAGAATTGCTAGAAAGAGGATTAGAATTAATAGGAAGTAACTGGCATTGAGGAAAGTACCTATTAAGAATCGGGAGTAAAATTTTATTGAATTTAGTGGTAAAATGTTTAAGATATGGTAGTTTCAGGAATATATATATTATTTATCTTTTATCAAACAAATGTTCCCAATTATAATGATTCCATGGATTTAGTGCACATAATTCCAATGTTGCCGTAGAATTTTGATATAACCAGCTAAAACCAAATGGACTCAAAGAGTTCATTGCTCTGCAATTTCAAGAATAATTAATTAAAATCTAGAATAACTTGTGTAAATAGAAGCCAACTTCTCCCACATGCGCTGAAATGTTTGAAGGAAAATTAAGTAAAAAAAGGTTTAGAAAGGTTCTGCGATTCCACAAACATTTTTAAACAAAATAATGGGAATAAAAAATGTATCTTTTTTAAATGTTAACCACAGAATTCTACTGTTTGACATTTGAGGAGATGAGAAAAAGGGAGCCAATTTATATGGCCAAATCAGAAGAGAGAAAATTGAGAGATGGCAGGGAAGCGAGAATTAGAAGAGTGTGACAGAAAGCTCTTTCCTTATTAGCCACCTATATTGTGGCAGGAGAGTGCATTTTAGCTCTTTCTAAATCAGTTCGTATGACAGAATATCTAAGTATGCAATAGCGAACTCTCTTTTTCAGTAAGAGGGTACATCTTGGCCGAATGGAGACAACGCTTTCGATTACAGCGAAGTTAAATCACATCGACTGTGGTTAGTCACCGGATGGCTTTCCAAATCGGGTCACCTTCACAGAGGTGGCTATTTTTCCCCCTATTAGGATTTAGTCTGGTGCCCCCCACATGAAGTATAGCCACCAAACAAAAACAGTTAAATATAATTAATAATTAAACTATTCAAAACAGCAGTTACAGAAATGTCAAAAACAATAATAAAAATCAATAAGAGCACCGAAGGGTCCTTATGAGAAGCCCACTTCTCCCATAGATTCGAGAAAATGATTAACAATATAACATTCAAATCGAAATAAGATGGTCCCCCCTACCCCCAAAATTCAATGAAACCACATTCAGGGGCGCAGGGCTTCCAGGAATAAGGGGTAGCGACCCTGCTCATCACGGTACTGGAACAGGTAGCGATCACAAATCTACCCCTGACGGGAACATTAAACCAAAGTGTGCCCGACAGACTGGGGAACCAATCAGTCTTTATAGAAATGTTCAAGGGAGTGTGTGGTCAAATAGGGGTGTATAATCCCTCAAGTGTGTCCTATTCCGAGACAACACAAAATTACTTGGTGGCGTGGAAACATTGAGGGATAGATTCATGGGAGAAAACTATGGGTGCATTGGGACGCGACATGAAATTCCCGTTCGACATCTCCCATCTTCTTCGCCATGCAGCCTGAAGGGCTGAACTGAGTCATATTAGGGTAAGGGGTACAAAATCTCGGTCCGGTTAATTAGTTTATGTAGAAAACTTGCCATCCTCATCAGCCTAGACATTCCCTCGTACCCCTACATGTCCAGGAACCCAGGAGCAGAAACTCTCCCCATTCTCTCAACTGCAAGTTGCCACAACGTCACAAATACTGCAAACCAAGTGATGTGTAGATACCAATGACTCAAGGGCACTTAGCGCGTTCTGTAAGTGGGAATGAATGACATAAAGTCTTCGAAATTGGCACGATGCCTAAACGCCCGGACCGAAGGATGTATTGCAACCACCTCTGTAGTCAAGTAGTCAAGAAGGGAGCAGCTCAAGGAAGAGCTATACCGGCTTTAATTGGATGAGGTAACATGGAAGCTGACAACAGCTTTAAACTCGAAGCAGCCATTTGTGTACACTACCATGGCTCTAATGCGGCAGGACACATGATCTAAGGTATAGGAACGAAATATTCTCATTGTTTTGGTAGCAGCGACTTAGCGACAAGTTACCACAAGTTTTTATCCTCCACGGCAGAACTATGAACGCCACCGGCACAATACCGTAAATTGGAATTGCAGACAGTGTCTGCCTAGTCGGAGACTGAGGTGGCCACTCCATCACCGTGATATTGTTGCTCTAATCAGTCGACGTCACTTCTACTGAAGGCTTATCAGCGGATTCGGTGGGATTACATGACCTTGGGTCTTGCGCAGCCAGTCTGCGACGGAATGTTTTGAAGGATACATTAACTTGGCCACCCTCTATTCATATGTGTTGCATCTGGACTGCGGTTTTCTTACGACCCCGAAGGCTCAAAACGCAGAGATCTGTTTTCATGATGCATACTGACCGAGGGTCGTCCAGAACGAGGTCGATCATGAATGTTCCCATTTTCTCTGATCCTCTTCAACACTTTTGAAACATCGGAATGTTATCCCCCAATCCTCTGTGCAATTTGTCGAGAGCTGAGACCCTTCTCGTGCACCGTGTGTGTTAGACTTTCCTCTACGGTATAGTTAAGTGATTTGCCATTATCATATCATTATCAGACCCTGTCGACATGGAATATTATTTTAAGTCACAAATATTATGTGTTATATGAAGACATTTTGGCTATAACATACCTCATACTATTACCAGAATCTCATACAATTCAATAGTATCGCCAATTTAGATATTTCCATAAAGGTTATTAGGAAGCTTGTATTTCATTTTTGATTTCCAGATGTATTGGACAAATTTATGCAAACTTACACCAACATACTCATAGAAATACCCCAAAATAGAAAAAAATCCAAAGGTCCATAAACTTTTGCCTGCGGCTGAACAAGTAGATCGTCCACTTGCAGAAAGTATTACTCGTCAGCTGCAGACAAGTCCGCTGGATCGAATCCACCTTCCGCTTAGAGCGAATGAATGTGTGGTACTCTTAGATCAGTAATAGGGTAGGTCTATCAGCATTCCACTTGTGAAAACTCATTGAGCAAATAATCGGCATTGCATAGGTAGAAGAAACCTTAAGGTAGCGAATGTGAGCCTCCCAGTTGAGACGTCGTCCAATTCAAAGCCAAGGAATCAGTACGACTGCACCACGTCCTATCAAGCCGCATTGAATAACAAGCCCGAGGCAGGATGGTGCCTATAATGACGAGAGAAGTGCACAACTTTAGACTTAGCCAAAGAAAACCGTAACCCGTACGTTACGACAACGCGAGAAACGTGGTTCAGAACCTGTTGGAGCCGGTGCTCCAGAGTAGGAATGTGAACCGCACCAAAAGAAATCGAAAGGTAGATCACGCTGAGCGTTGCGCGGAAACCACTTAGAAGCACTAAGGTTATACCGTTGATAGTCACGGCAAAGAGAGTGACACTGAAGACATTACCTTGCGGGATAGGTGTGATAGAACGAGTTCAGAGCTGCATTCATTTCAACTTCTATCACATTTTATTTAAAACCATGAGGCTACCCACGTGCATCTTCGATTCGAGGCTTGGAGTCTTATCAACAGCTACCGGACGCCAATGTTTAAACAAGGAGGTTATCGTCCCCCCCGTTCGCCCCCATACGCCGACCTCGCCAGATCGAGTTAGGCTTATGGGCAGATAAGGCATTGTTCCCCGGCTCGGCTGTGCGTTCCCTCGAAGCTTCCACCCCATTCTCCCCCACGCCAAGGAGATGTCCTGGCTATTTATATGGAAACTTTACCACTAAGATCAGATTGGAGATCCAGATTTTCGTCGCGAAACATCACCACGACCCTCTCTCCCTTTGTGCGCCAAGGGACCTCGACCTCGAGATTCACCATCACTTGTCCAGAAGGAGGACAATATTCCTTGAGTGCCAAAGGTTCGAGCCTTTAGTGACGCCAAGTCCCCAAGGCATCCCCCCCCTGTTGTTCAAGGAGAACAGCATTAGAACAGCCATTGTTCGTTTTTGAGCCCTTCGCCAAGAAACGGTTCTCATCCCCCCCCTGTTGTTCAAGGAGAACAGCATTAGAACAGCCATTGTTCGTTTTGAGCCCTTCGCCAAGAAACGGTTCTCATCCCCCCCCCCTGTTGTTCAAGGAGAACAACATTAGAACAGCCATTGTTCGTTTTGAGCCCTTCGCCAAGAAACGGTTCTCACCCCCCCCTGTTGTTCAAGGAGAACAGCATTAGAACAGCCATTGTTCGTTTTGAGCCCTTCGCCAAGAAACGGTTCTCATCCCCCCCTGTTGTTTAAGGAGAACAACATTAGAACAGCCATTGTTCGTTTTGAGCCCTTCGCCAAGAAACGGTTCTCACCCCCCCTGTTGTTCAAAGGAGAACAACATTAGAACAGCCATTGTTCTTGAGCCCGTAGACAAGAGACGGTTCTCATCCCCCCCTTTGTTCAGAAGAGAACAACCTAGAACAGCCATTGTTCGTCAAGCCGTTCGTCGAGTAACGGTTCTCCTTTCCAAGACGCCACGTCAGGATCCTTTTATCCCCCCCCCCCTTCGGCTGGAACTCGCCAGCGGACCGAATATTCCTTCAAGTACCTTCCACTGCGCCCTAATGAAGTTACGTAAGCCAAGCGTCACCTTTTGAGTATTGATCCCTTATTTGTCAATTCTATCCTGTGCTTTAAATGGTTTATCGAACCATCCCATCTCTTTAACTCCATATTTGTTTTACCTTTTTTGATCCCTTAAATCCTTGGATTAGCCCGAGTCTCCACGACCCTTTCCATTCTGTTTGTCAATATTTTCCGTTTTTGTGTATTGTTTAAAGTTATTATTAATAAAACTCTACTTTATTAATGATAGCAATATTATTATCCTTGAGCTCAGTTCCACTTCTTAAGCATTTTGAAGATACATAATATCGGCCGCCAGACAGTAAAACGCACTCTAGAGATAATTAAGGAAGTTCCCTCAACGAATAGTGATATATGGTATATCGTCGGGAGTCATTCTACGACATATATATATATACTATTTAATTTGGTATCAGGTGTGTAAGGTTTAACGCTATATCTTTGCAAACACTGGTCTCAGTCGAGTAAATCATAGTGTTATTCGTTATAATAATAGAATATAGTAGTTCCCTTTTGTTTTAACGATTGCTATCCCCTTTTTTTTTAAACTTAAGAAGCTGGAGTAGCTCAAGGAACGGTTATATTAATTTGTTTGTGTTTTTTCGTGATTTTAGTCAGTGGTTATTTAGAGTTAGAAACCAAGTACGAATAGGTCAGTGCCCATATTTAGGTAGGCTAATTCTATAGAGGCATAATTCTTGTTGCGAGGAATTTTAGTTGGTTGACTAGTGCGCCCCCAAGTGCAAAGATGACTCAGTTTGAAATCTTTAAAGCGCAAGGAGAGTCCTATGGACTCTCCGGAAAAGAACTAATTGAGTACATTCGAGAGGAGCAAAGAAAAGAGGAAGAAAGAGAAAGGGAAAGAGTAATCCGACGAGAGGAACGTGAAAGAGAAATACAACGAGAAGAAAGAGAAAGAGAGGAACGGATAAGACAAGCTGACCATCAGATTGAATTAGCTCGGATTTAAGCAGAATTTTAAAGAAAAATGGAAGTAATAGAAAGGGAAAGAGTAATCCAACGAGAAGAACGAGAAAGAAAAATCCAACCAGAAGAACGAGAAAAAGAAATCCAACGAGAAGAAAGAAGGACGGACTCGCGCTCCTTCCCAGGAAAGCTGACAAGGTTTCCGAGCCCTGTAAAACCTCAAAACTTCTTTCCACAAAACCAACAACGGGACTCCAAACCTCCCGTTAAGACTTCTCCTCCATCTCTCTTCCCGAAGCGACCAACCATATGCTTCACCTGTGGTGTAGAAAACCACATGAGCTGGAATTGCCCCCAAAATTCTAGGCTTAAAAGCGGACCAGCCCACCAGGGTTCACCAGATTAATGCAACCCCGGCTCCCCCGGTGGTGCAGACCCAAGCAGAAACTTCTTCCCCTCCGTCAGGCCACCAGGTAAATTTTGTTTTTGGTAAAAGTTCATCGGGAACTTTGAAATATGAGGAGGGCAGCGTGGACAGCTGTCGAGTATTGACTCTCGTCAGGGACACAGGATGTAAGTGCTTCATCGTGTCCGACGAACTCCTCCCAGTGGCCTCTAACCACGAAAATTTGCGGTGGTACATGACCAACTTGGGCGGGCGAACCGATTCCCCGTCACTAGATGTTACCTGCAGTGTCAATATTATAATGGCTGGGCTGAAGTCATTGTAGCACCCATAAAATTCTGTTCCGTACTTATAGGACAGAGCCCCCAAGTAAGTTTCGACCCTGTGTTTCAGGCCGCCCTTCCTCAAGGCCGAGATAAGAAAGAAGCCCAGGAGCCCGTCCCCATCAGAACCCCGATACCGTCCGATTTCTCGGAGACCCCTAACCAGGACTTTAGGACGGCAAAAGAGGAGTGTGAATCACTAAAACCCTTAGGTGATAAGGCCCCAGACAAGGACACGGAGACTGTCCCTGGACCCCAAGAAAAAAAGAACCCCCAACGCGCCTATGGAGATACCTTCGTAGAACTGGACGAAGCATCGGCGCTTGAAGAGGACTGCCCCGCGGAGTCCCTTAATGTAATCCAGACAGTGTGCATCCAACCTGATGCCGATTACCCTCCTCCTTCCCTAACAGGCGAGTCTTTGGAACCCTCTGACCTGGATAGTGACGCGCAGCTGACACCACGTCAGAAGAGTCAGCTCCAAGAACTAATTAAATGGAATCACCATTTATCCACCCTATTAGCTCTTTTCGAGCAACTGCGTGAAAATGGCCTCACCATTGGCCCCAGCAAATGCCAGTTTGCCCACGAAACCATCAAATATTTGGGTTTCAAAATAGGACAAAGCAAGTCAGGTCCCCACGAGAACAAGATTAAGGCAATCGCCGACATGCCCCTCCCGATTACAAAGAAGCCATTAAGATCGATCCTAGGATCAGCTTCTCCCTATCAGCGATTTGTTCCGAATTTCGCTGCAATTTCGGCCCCCCGATGCCCCCTTCAGGAAAAGAATTTCCCCGATCGTTTACGTTGGAATGATGTCGCTGTTTCCCATTTTAATCAGCTCAAAAGTAAGTTCATTTCTGCCCCCATTTTTAAGTTGCCCAACCCGGAAAAATCCTTTGGGGTTAAGACCGACGTGATCAACGAGGGCATTGGAGGTGTACTCCTTCAATACGTGGATGACAGAACGAGTCATCCAGTTGCATATGCTAGTCGTCAATTATTACCACGCGGAAAGAGATATGCCACTAGAGAAAAGATAGCTCTATCAATTATCTGGGTCATAGACAAATTCAAGCTGTACTTGATATGTAAAGAATTTCAAATAGGAACCGACCACCGTCCGTTAGCCTATATTAGGAATTTGAGACACTCAAACGGCCGCATCATGCGCTGGAGTTTACTCTTGCAAGAGTATCAATTTAAAATAAATTATATCAAAGGTTCCGATAACCAGGTCGCTGACGCACTCAGTAGGAATGCGTTACCGAATAGCGTAGAATAATTGTATTCATAGGATTAGTATCTCCATGTAGGTATATACCGTCTTATACGACTTAATTTAAGATTCTTTTGTAATATAATTAATTAATGTATATGTCTGAATTTTGTAACGCTCAATGTCTAATTTTCTTGATGTATATATATTTGTTCTTATTAATTTACGTATAAATTATTTTGTCCCGTATGTACTAAGTTTATATCCTTTCATTGTTACATGCCCCTTTTTTTTCTCGGATTAAGTTGTATTAAAGGTTATTTTCCCCTGTAATCTAAAGATCAAAATAATCATGTATTGAGGTAATAATAGTTAGGTGCAGGAAGATACGGTTGGTACAAGAAAACGAGTTCCCTACAACGGAGCTCTATCGTTGTCCCTTCTCTCTTTTTTTTTCGAAGTGACAACTTCCCCTGGAATGGAGGGGAGTGATAGAACGAGTTCAGAGCTGCATTCATTTCAACTTCTATCACATTTTATTTAAAACCATGAGGCTACCCACGTGCATCTTCGATTCGAGGCTTGGAGTCTTATCAACAGCTACCGGACGCCAATGTTTAAACAAGGAGGTTATCGTCCCCCCCGTTCGCCCCCATACGCCGACCTCGCCAGATCGAATTAGGCTTATGGGCAGATAAGGCATTGTTCCCCGGCTCGGCTGTGCGTTCTCTCGAAGCTTCCACCCCTTTCTCCCCCACGCCAAGGAGATGTCCTGGCTATTTATATGGAAACTTTACCACTAAGATCAGATTGGAGATCCAGATTTTCGTCGCGAAACATCACCACGACCCTCTCTCCCTTTGTGCGCCAAGGGACCTCGACCTCGAGATTCACCATCACTTGTCCAGAAGGAGGACAATATTCCTTGAGTGCCAAAGGTTCGAGCCTTTAGTGACGCCAAGTCCCCAAGGCATCCCCCTCCTGTTGTTCAAGGAGAACAGCATTAGAATAGCCATTGTTCGTTTTGAGCCCTTCGCCAAGAAACGGTTCTCATCCCCCCCTGTTGTTCAAGGAGAACAGCATTAGAACAGCCATTGTTCGTTTTGAGCCCTTTGCCAAGAAACGGTTCTCATCCCCCCCCTGTTGTTCAAGGAGAACAGCATTAGAACAGCCATTGTTCGTTTTGAGCCCTTCGCCAAGAAACGGTTCTCATCCCCCCCCCCTGTTGTTCAAGGAGAACAACATTAGAACAGCCATTGTTCGTTTTGAGCCCTTCGCCAAGAAACGGTTCTCATCCCCCCCTGTTGTTCAAGGAGAACAACATTAGAACAGCCATTGTTCGTTTTGAGCCCTTCGCCAAGAAACGGTTCTCACCCCCCCTGTTGTTCAAAGGAGAACAACATTAGAACAGCCATTGTTCTTGAGCCCGTAGACAAGAGACGGTTCTCATCCCCCCCTTTGTTCAGAAGAGAACAACCTAGAACAGCCATTGTTCGTCAAGCCGTTCGTCGAGTAACGGTTCTCCTTTCCAAGACGCCACGTCAGGATCCTTTTATCCCCCCCCTTCGGCTGGAACTCGCCAGCGGACCGAATATTCCTTCAAGTACCTTCCACTGCACCCTAATGAAGTTACGTAAGCCAAGCGTCACCTTTTGAGTATTGATCCCTTATTTGTCAATTCTATCCTGTGCTTTAAATGGTTTATCGAACCATCCCATCTCTTTAACTCCATATTTGTTTTACCTTTTTTGATCCCTTAAATCCTTGGATTAGCCCGAGTCTCCACGACCCTTTCCATTCTGTTTGTCAATATTTTCCGTTTTTGTGTATTGTTTAAAGTTATTATTAATAAAACTCTATTTTATTAATGATAGCAATATTATTATCCTTGAGCTCAGTTCCACTTCTTAAGCATTTTGAAGATACATAATATCGGCCGCCAGACAGTAAAACGCACTCTAGAGATAATTAAGGAAGTTCCCTCAACGAATAGTGATATATGGTATATCGTCGGGAGTCATTCTACGACAATAACCTTCTCTTGCATTACGGGCCTGGAGAGGATTCCCTCACCCATACCCTGACATGGCACTCTTGAAAGAACTCAGATACAACTATAAAGCACACTTAGAGTGCATACTTGCGCCAAATAGAAGAAAATGCCCTATCTTGATGTTAAGGAAAAGAGAATAAGGATCTGCATCCGGATCGAGATCGGCATCCAAATTTAAACAGCTATCCTTTAGCCCAAGGCTCACATCTGCAAACCTTAATCGAAATACCTGAATATTTTTAGATAACTTGTACAGAAATAATAACTAAATAACTTAACTCTCTAAACTTTGCATCAGGATCTAGATCTGCATAAATGTCTAATAGAGCGATTAGTGGCCCAAACTATCCAAATAATTTAATTAAAAGTAACATTTTGAGATATCTTGTATAAATTTTAAGAAGAATTAGTGATCTAAAATTCGCATTCGGATTTAATTCCACTTGTAAAGATGAGGCATCTCAAGGTTGTTTCAACTCTAATATAACCTAACCTAACTTAGCTTATTCTAGATTATGTGGGTTAGTTTATGTTATGTTAGGTTAAGTTTAGTTGGTTAATATTAGGGTCGAAAATTCGCTGTGAATAAGTCCTAGAATTATTTCAACTAATCAAGGACTCTCCTTTTGTATCGAGAAAATTTAGCTCGTATTCCATTTATATCGAGAAAATTTCCTTCATGTTTACCTTATATCATGAAGATTTAGCTTATGTTACTTTTCGTGAAAATTTCCTTCATGTTTATCTTATATCGTGAAGATTTAGCTCATGTTCCCTTTGCATCGTGAAAATTTTCTTCATGTTCCTTTTGTATCAGGAAAATTTCCCACATGTTCGATCGAATTTTTCGATCATATTCCTTTCGTTAATGAAAATTTTGCTCAAGTTCCTGCTGTATCGTGAAAATTTCGATAATTTTCTTTTTTTATCGTGAAAAGTTCGTTAATGTTCATTTTGTATCGTGAATAATTCGCTTATGTTTCTATTGGATTGTTAAGATTTCCCCTATGTTCCTTTTGTATCGTGTAAATTTCACTCATGTTCCTTTTGTATTGGAAAAATTTCACTCACGTTCCTTTTGTATCGTAAAAATTTCGCTCATAATTAATTTTTATCGTCAAAATTTCGATCTTGTTCCTCATATATCGTGAAAATTTAGCTCAGGTTTTAAAATCGTGAAAATTTCTCTATTGTTTCTTTGTATCGAGAAAATTGTTCTCATATTCATTTTGTACCGTGAAAAGTTCCCTCATATTTCTTTTGTACTGTAAAAACTTTGTTTCGCGAAAATTCCCCCTGTGTTCCATTATTAATGTAAAATTTTATATCATGCTCCTATGGTATCGTGAACAATTGGCTATGTTTCCTTTCTTATCATGAAACTCACGCTCATATCCCTTTTATGTCGTGAACATTTCCTCTCGTCATTTTGTATGGTAAAAATTACCCTTATTTAATTTTAATTTTGTAGCGTGATAATTTAGCTCATGTTCCTTTTATATCTTAAAAATTTTGCGCATGATCCTTATGTCTCGTGAAATTTCGCTCATGTTCCTTTTATATAGTGAAAATTTCCTTCATGTTCCTTTTGTGTCCTGACATTTTCGCTCATGTTCCCAATCTTCCGTAAAAATTTCGCTCATGTTCCCCATCTTCCGTAAAAATTTCGCTCCTGTTCCCCTTGTATCGTGCAAATTTCGCTCATGTTCCCATTATCTCGTGCAAATTTCGCTTTTGTTCCCATTATCTCGTGCAAATTTCGCTTTTTTTCCTACTGTATCAGGAAAATTGTTCCATTTTTGTCGTAAAAAATTTATTCATGTTCCTTTTGTTTCGGGCCAATTTAGCTCATGTCCCATTTTATCAAGAAAATCTTGCTCATGTTCATTTTGTATCGTGAAAATTTTTTTCATATTCCTTTTTTGTCTTGGAAATTTTGCTCATGTTCCTTTTGTATCGTGAGAGAGATGGGGTCAGGAGGAAGGGGAAGAGTGTGTGTGTGTGTGTGTGTGTATTACAACCAAGTTATGGCCCAAATACAGTTTGCGTTCTTCTATGAAAGGTGCCTTCTGACTGACTCACCCTAACCTTTCTGATATATGTTATTTTATATAAAGAAGTTAAAAAAACAAATGAACATTACTGACGAATGTTCTACACAGCCCCCCCTTCCCTAAACACACACGCCACGGTGATGAATTATTGAAAAGATATTTTTTCGAGGTGAAATAAAGACTAAAACTAAGATTTTTTATAGTAAAATGAGAATTTATCTTTTTCTGAATTCCCATTTCATTACTCTTCTGTATGAGAAAGGTTTCCACATCGACCTGTTGATATTTATTCCATTTAAAACAAGATTAAAGACTGTCAATTCTTCTCACAATTTTTAAAACTCAATTAATAATCTACCACTTGCATTACGACCCATTTGTAACTCCTGGGAAGTGCGGTTCGATAACTTAGTACCTCGTTTACGCCGAAGCGACTGAAGCGCGGGTCGACGAACTGAAAGCGGGACGCCCTGACTCTAAGAAATAGAGCCGATCAGGAGTTCATACAGCGAGGAGCTGCTGATACCTACAGACCCCTGCCAGTATCTGTCACTGCACGGATTGCAAGCTCCCGATTTACCCGTCTCTCTCCCTCTCACCAGGAAGTAGGAATACGCTTGGGCTCGTACGACTCTCTCCGTTTCCAGGACAACCGCCATCCCTGTATTGCCTCACTACTTCCGTAACAGGTGGGGTGGGGTATATTCCGTTCTTGTACCGATTGTCTGGAGGAGCAGTGCTTATTTTATAACGATGTGTTGTCGATGGTAGTTTAATACTGCCATATTTAATGCCCCCGTTTGTGCACTGTATGCATTTGATACGTTTGAATATGATGTGTCGCGTTTGCGCACTGTATTTATTTAATGCGTTGTATTTAATGTTACCCTTCTGTGTAATGTATTTATTTAATACATTTGAATCATTTATTATATTATTATACCCTCGTAGATATCTAAGCACCTTCCTGTAAAACTATTTATTTCTTGTTTTGGGGCTGAGAGAACTTAGTTCATCATTTGGCCTTTTCATATAGGTATAGTTTATCCCCTTAATAGGATTAACTTTTCTATCCGCATTTCATAATTACATAGTTGCATAGTTACAAGAAGCAAGCAAGGCCTACTTAGTCCACTAATAGGCCACTCCTATTTTATATAATATGCTAGTAGTCCTCCTTTGGACAGTGTTACCACGATATTCACTCAGGCAACATTCAATCCATAACAGAGCTTCGCATTTAAACAATATCATTATTCGTAAAATAACTGACAATTTTTTTTTTAACACAATTCACACTACGAGCATTTACTATCTCCTCCGCGGTGAGTTTGATCCATTTATCGATGATTTTAAAGGTCAATTTTTTTGTTCGTTTGAACCCTCCGCCCGTTCAGTTTAAAACCCTTGTTACGCGTGATATCATGGTCGTAATGAAAGAAAAATCATAATTTATGTTTTCAAATTTATTTAAAATTTTGAATACTTCGATAAGCTCAACTCACAATCGCCTAGTTTAGTTGCCTGTCGTTGAATTCTTCCCAATATATTGATGTTTACACGTGTAAAGGTGACCACAATTGTATCGCGTATTCTAGGTGTGGCCTTACTAAACTTTTATATAGATATGATTATATCTTGGTGTTTGTAGTGAAAACTTCTCGCAATAAATCCAAGTATTCGGTTCGCCTTCTTACACACTTCGTCACACTGTTTTTAGAACTTAAGATCCTTTGAAGCCCTCACCCCTAAATCTTTTTCTTCGTCCATGGACATAAGATTTTTACAACCCATTTCATAGTTAAAACTTGGATTATTTCGACCTACGTTCAAAACTCTACACTTTCCTAAATTAAATTTCATGTTCCATTTATTAGACCATTAGAAAATTTTATCTAGGTCCCGCTGAATTAATTTGCTATCGTTTTCCTTTAAAATTTTACCCCAAATTTTTGTGTTGTCCGGAAATTTAGATAATCAACCAAGTAGGCCAGTGTCCATATCATTTACATAAATAAGGAACAACAATGGTCCCAACACAGACCCCTGGGGCGCGGCACTAGTTACATTTTTCCACTCCGAAAATTTACCGTTTAAAACTACCCTCTGCTTACGAATACTTAGTCTCGACTCTATCCATTGTAAGAAGTTTCCACTAATTCAATGAGAAAAAAAAGTTTAGTTATAATCGCTTATGAGGAGCGGTGTTGAATGCCAAAGATCTACTTACGTCATAGCTTTTAATCGTGCTGTTATAAAATTCTAAAATATTAGTTAAACATGAGCGTTTCTGTCTAAAGCCGTGTTGACTATCATTTATGAGATTATGCGCTTCCAAAGGATCGATCACCCTATTGCGAATGACGGATTCCTTAATTTACCTACGATCGATATTAAACTTATGGGTCGATAATTGGTCGGAAGTTCTCTTTTTCCTCTCTTAAAAATCGGAGTTATATTCGCTAGCTTGAAATCTAATGGCACGACACCTTTTTCTAAATATTTGTTCAAAAATTTCGTTAGTGGTCCCACTAACACTTTCGAATTTCTTTTAAATGCGCTGGAGAGATTAAATCAGGACCTGGATATTTACTCTAATATAAAATCTATTTATGGTTCGACGAATTTGATATCAGTTAAAAGGTTATGCTTGTTAGTGTTTATCACGTCGTTCGTTCGTGGTATATTATGTTCCTCTTCGTTTATAAATACAGACGCAAAAAATGTTATTTAATATATTGGCCCCCTTTTCTGCATCAAAAAATAATTCGTTATTGTCATTTTTGATAGGTCCTATTGTTTCCTTTATCGGGTTTCTATTGGATACATAATAGAAAAACTGTAGCAAGAACTGGAGCGAATACACGGAGGGATTTAAGTGAATTTTATCGATTCTCATACCTAAGTTCCTTCAACAAACTTAAGATCGATGTAGAAGTCTAGGTACATCCATACATTAGTGTATACATAAATACACCGGCACAGCTTTGTGTCCCTCCCTTATTCCAAATTCGCCTTTCCCATTGAATCCCCTCCACCCCTTTTCGCGCCTTTGAGACAACCAAATTCGCGGCCGGCCACACAGGAAACTGTCTGCCTCAAAGGACACCTGCTAGCCGACGAAGAACGAGTTTTTTTCGCGCCGTCGTGAGCCGCGACATGGGACGACGAAAGTTCGGATAGCCATGAGGTGTATAGGATTTAGTCTGTCCTGGCAGCAGGCAGAAGGTGTTTCGCACAGCGATACGGAATTTATGAGAATTCAGTGCTCTCTCTCGATTTTTGCTCATAAGGGAAATAAAAGGGAAAATTCTCCCTGGAGTCAGGCAGAAGATCTTGCACCTACGTTGTGTGTGGAGCTAGTCCCACAAAGGAAACGGTTCGCCCGTTGCAAGAAAGGAACTTTGGGGAATTGGTTGTTGCCGTCATGGTACTTTTAGGTGTCAAACGTCTCGCAGACTCCCTTTTCCCCTTCAGAGTCAAAGGTTGCACAGGACCTCCCTCTGCGGATTACCCTAGACGCAGCTAGGTAATCATTTTGGTTACCCACTCCAGGAGCCAATAATTGGAGCAAACACTTCGAGCAGAAGATCTTGGACCTATGTTGTGTGTGGAGCTAGTCTCACAACGGAAGCAGTTCACCCGTTGCAAGGGAAAACTTCGGAGAATTGGTTGTTGCCGTCACGGTACTTGTAAGTGCCAAACTTCTCGTAGATCTTCCCCTTCCTTCCGAGTCAGAAGTTACACAGAACCTTCCTCTGTGGATTACCCTAGACGTAGTTAGGTAATCAGTTTTGGCTACCCACTCCAGGAGCCAAATAATCGGGCAGTCACTTCGAAGAAGAAGAAGTCCGATTTGAGCCACAGTTTGGTTCCTCTTCGTGATCCGGCATACGATTATTATATTACCGGTCTAGGATTACCTTCTCATTCGGTAACCTCTGACGGCCAGACTAAGTGCGATTATCGTCATCAGAAAAAGATCTTCACCGTCATTCTCAAAATACTTACGAACTCGAAGGTATCGTTGAAGTGAATTATTCCCTCCCCTAACTTTACCAGTTTATTCGTTAACTAGAATTCTCATCCAGAGCCCATAACCTCGAGTATTAGAAGTGATTAATTCAGTGTTTATTTCAATAATATTATTCCATTCATTCTTTCGGGTGCCATTAAGACGCAAGCAGCCTAGTGAGTAATTTGCAAGAGTAATCCCCACGCAATTAGATAGACTTACTTATTCAGTGCAAAGATTAATCCTATTTAAACCTATTTACGCTCTTTCATATTTCTAATTCATGTATATTAAAAGGTTTTTTTTTCTGTGTTTAACTATTTTGGACGATCCTTTGGCAATTAATAAGCAATCCACTCGGCTTAAATCTTAATATTACACAAGTCCACCCGTGACTGGCTTTTAGTGAGTGAGGACATACTGATGGGATAATTATCTTAATTTTGATCAAAAGGAAAACACCAGGGTTATTCTTATTCACCGGAAGTGGCTACGGTAGGTGTATTGGATACACTTCACCTTCACTGCACCTTGGGGCAGTAATAAAATATATGTCCAGGAACTGGGACTGGGATTACCCACTCACTCTCACTAAACCTTGACAATCTACAACGCTTGCTTTATGGGGCCCCTCCGGTCCCCATAAACGCGAGTCCCAAGACCCACTTCCTTATACCGCAAATCGTTCAAAATAAGGCTGTCCTAATTATAGCGAAGACATAAAAGAGAAAGGGGAAGAGGCAAAATGAGCTCCACGGTGAACTGCGGCTAACCTCCATAAACGTCGAGCGCAACCAAAGGGCGAAAACAATCCGGGAACCCTACACCGGTGCCTCCCTCCAGAGTTTGTACTCGAGCACATAAATATGAATGACATGAGACATGCAAGATCCTTTACAAGTAGCAGACTGCTCATCGACAACGACATAAACCCAATGTTTACGTATGTTTTTCTAGGAAGGTTAATTTTGGTTTCTTGGGAGGGAATTAGTTTTGGCCCCTGGCTTGCACGTTCACTAATTATTATTATATTTTCCACAAATAACGGGACCAAACCTGTTCACAGTACTCTAGCTATGGTCTTAGCAGTGCGTTATATATATATATATATATATTTAAAATTATTGTCTTGTTTTTATGACTGAATAGCCTTTTAATGTAACCCAGTATTTTTGAAACATTCTTTTCGACCTCTATGCTTTGCTGCGAAGATTTAAGATCGTTTGACTTAAATGCCGATGGCCTTTTCTTTTTGTGCGACTGCCATTGTCCAGTCTTCTTATATCTGGTATTTGGCTCTGAGATTATTATTACTCGTACATTACATTGTTTTTTTTTAGATTTAAAGCCAAATCGCACTACAAAGACCAACTAGTCCCCGGGCCAATATCGGTTTCAAAATCTTTGATATCCTTCTCAATAATCATATGTATCATCGCCCAACTCACACGCATCAGCAATTATTTTTTTACTATTTGACACAAATCCAAATGTCTATATTATTTATATAAATGATAACACAACAAAGGACCCGGAACTCAACCCTAAGGAACTTTGCTAGTAACAGATGTCCAGTCGGACGCGTTACCATTGATTACTATTCTGTGATTATCCAGCTAGTTTTCGATCTAATTCGCTACTCTTCCGACAATATTTAATGTTCTAATTCTATGCATTAACTTCTTGTGCGCTACGTTATCGAAAGTTTTTTAATAGTCTAAATACAAAACATCAACTGACCTTGCGTTATCGTAAATTGAATTTGCATAATAGATAAATTCTAGCAGAATAATTGGAAAGGTGTTTCCTAGAACCAAGTTGTAAGTCACTATTTGATCTATAATAAACGTTTCGAGCATTTTCCTTACAACAAATGTCAAGCTTATGGGTCTGTCATTGCTGCCAATCTCATTACATCTTATATATATATATATATATATATATATATATATATATATATATATATATATATATATATATATTAGCGTTCCATTAGCTATCTTCAAGCATTCATGGACAATTTCAGTTTCGAGGAATTACAGATTTTTGTTAGTCGCTCGACTATTGAATCTTCAACTACTTTAAGAACGCTTGGTGTGATCATGTCAGGACCAGATGATTTATATTGTTTAGTTTAACTACTTCGGTGTGAAAAATTCTAGGAAACGTAAATTTAGGTGTCATCCTGGAGCTAACATCAAGAAGATAACCCAAGATATAGACAACCTAAATTTAAATATCAAAAGTGGTCAGTAGTAGCCAATGTTGGAAGTAATGATGTCTTTTGTAAAAATAATTATGCCGGAACTGAATAGATAGTTGAGGACTATACTACGCTCGTCAAGAAATTTAAATCTAAGACTAATATAGGCATGGTAATCGGCTTACTACCGAGATTAAATTCAAATACAGAAGCGTTAGAAGATATGTGAAAAAGAAAATGTTAAATTCGTAGACCTATGGCAGAAATTTATCCAAAAAGATGAATACTTCAGCGATGATGAAACACATTTTAGCATAAAAGGAAAAAAAGAAATACGGAGAATTGCTCCATCAAAATTTAATAGAACTTCTAGAACAACCTAGTATATCCTCAGAACCCCATGAAAATTCCGGAAATGACTTCGGTGCAGCATTAGAAGTAAACGGATAACTTCACTCAAAGCCATCTTATTTAATGCCATATCAATCAGGAACAAATTATCAGAATTCAAAGCTTTAGAAGCATTAAAAAAATATGATATAATAGGCATCACCGAGACGTGGATCCACAGTCATTCGAGGTACTATATCAGTGAATTTCATTTGCAAGGCTACAAATTATTTCACAAAGATAGAATTTATAAGGAATGATGAGAGTACTCTTATATATAGGTGAGGACGTTCAGCCTATTAATTGCAATATAGATACAGAATTTAAACTAATAGGAATAAAACTAAATATAAACAAATGTTTACATATATATTTGACTTATAGAAAGCCACACCAATCAAATGAAACAGACAATCGATTTTATGAATTTGTGACGAGCGTTAGTAAGGACAGATTCTCTTTCATTATTAGCGATTTTAACTGACCCCAAATTAATTGGCGGACAAAGAATTCAGATTTTGAAGGAGAAGGATCACTAAATTTCATAGATAAAAATCTACTAACTCAATGGGTCACTGAGCCAACAAGAGGAGATAATATATTGGACTTAATCTTAACTGCAGATGATGAACTTATTTCAAAGGTGAGCGTAGGCGATCAACTTTGCAGCAGCGATCATAACCTCATAAAATTTGAATTAAATTTACCTCACCAAAAAAATGTAAGAAGTATTACAAAATTAGACTTCCGAAAGGCTAATTTCATAGATTTAAAAAAAAGTCTCAAAAATTATAAAATAACTGGTAGAGACATAAATGAAGCATGGAATGAATTTAAAAACAATCTTTTAATGAAACAATTCCAATTCTTTCCTTTAGCAGTCAGAACAAGTGGAAAAAATTAAAATCCTAAATGGTTGAAAATAAAATCAAAAGGGATAAATAAAAGAAACGAGGCTTATAAGATGATCCAATTAAACAGCTCAGAAGCGAATAAGAAGAAATATATTGATCTCAGAAGAAAAGTAAAAACTGGAATTACAAGATCTAAGCGTGACGAGGAAATGAGAGTAGCTTTAAACTGTAAAGAAAATCCCAAAGAATTATTTGCCTTGGTTAATAGTATAAAACCAATAAAAAACAGTATTGGACCAATCAATGATCGTCACAATAATTTATAAGTTAGAGATAAAGATAAATCCACTGCATTAAACGAGTATTTCGCATCAGTTTTCAACAACGAGACCTCAAATCAAAATATCATACCATATAATGATTACTTAGGCAATGACCCACTAGAAATATTGAAATACATGAGCAACGATGTACGAATACGAATAGATAAAATGAATAAAGTCAAATCTCCAGGACCCGATAAGATAGTGCCAAGAGTAATCAAAAAAAGTAAAAGATGCAGTAGTGGACCAAATAACATACATTTTTAACTTATCACTTAAAACTAGTACTGTTCCTCAAGATTTGAGATGTAACGCCAATATTTAAAAAAGACGTAAAGATATGGCATGCAATTATTGACCTATAAGTCTAACAGCAATAATTGGCAAAATGCTCGAGAGTATTATTGCATAAAAAAATAGTAAGCCATTTAGAAACCAACGAATTGGTAAGAAACACGCAGCACAGATTTAGGATACACAGATCTTGTCTTACAAATTTATTAGAGTTCTTCCATTACATTCACACAATTCATGATAGTGAGAGATCTGGACTTTCAAAATGCCTTTGACAAGGTGCCACACAGGAGAATAATGTCTAAAGTTAGAGCTCTAGGATTACGAGGTAAAATAGCAAATTGGAATGAAGACTGCCTTAGTAATCGTAAATAGAGAGTCGTTATCAATGGAGAAGAGTCTGAATGGATACCTGTGAGTAGTGGCGTTCCTCAGAGATCGGTCCTGGGACCCTTACTCTTTATTATTAATGTAAATGACATAGACGTGAGATTAATCTCTAAAATATCCAAATTCGCTGACGATTGTAAACTGGGTAAAAGTATAATTACCGAGCAAGATATAATCGATTTTCAAAAGGACATTGACCACATAGCCAAATGGTCTGAAAAATGGAAACTTCCACTGAACCTCGAAAAATGCACAAAAATCCGAAGGCAGAATACAAACTCCTTGATAAAACAATAGCAGAAACAATAACCGAAAAGGATCTCTGTATTTGTGTGTCAAATAACCTCAAGTTCACACAATACTGTGTCGACGTAGAAAAAAAAATGCGAAAGATACTCGGTTACATTAAGAGACAGATCAGCTATAAAAGCAAGACCATATTAATTAACTTGTACAATGCCTTAGTAAGACCACAACTAGAATATTGTGTCCAGGTGTGGTCGCCCTCCCTTAGAAAAGCTATAGAAAGATTAGAAAGAGTACAAGCTACAGCTACTAAAATGATACCATCATTAAGAAAGTACAGTTATGATACACGGCTGGAAAAGTTAAACCTTTACAAATTAAAAACAAGACGTAAAGAAGGTCAACTAATTGAAGTATATGAAATCTTAAATGGAATCGAAAATGTGGACTACACCATCTGGGTTGAATTCAGTAGAAATATTACACGTAATAACAGCATGAAGTTCGTTCCGAAAAAGTACAGACTCAATGTATGTGGAAATTTCTTTTCGTATAAAATTGTAAATGTACGGAATCAGTTGTCGGAAGAGGTTGTCTTGAGTCCCACCGAGACTATTAACTATTAAATAGTACTTGTTCATAAATATTTCAAAATCTTTACTATTAAAATTCCTTGTTGAGCTCTATATTTCGACTGAACCAGGTATATTTTTGGTTTTCCGTACCCACGTGGCGGGTGGGAGAGGACGGTGGGGAGAGACTTCAACTTTACTGTCCTTTTGTCTCCAACTCCTAGATTTTTTTGTATATATAATAGAATAGGGAAACAAGTATCTTCTTGGCATGGATCGAAAGGTCTTTTAAGGTGCTTACTTTCATTGTAACTCATTATAACTCTGTCTGTCTGTCTGTCTGTCTCTCTCTCTCTCTCTCTCTCTCTCTCTCTCTCTCTATATATATATATATATATATATATATATATATATATATATATATATATATATTTCACTCAAGTAAAAATAGAACAAAAGATCACTAATCTAAAGACAAATCAGTCCCCTGGCCCGGACGGGTTTCTACCTAAAGTGTTAAAAGAAGTGCGCGATGATGTGTCACGACATCTGAGTACAATCTTCAACATGTCAATCCGGACCGGATGTGTTCCTCGAGACTGGCGTGAAGCGGAGGTGACTCCTATCTTCAAGAAAGGAGACCCTAGCCAGACGTCGAACTACCGACCTATCAGTCTGACTTTGATAGTCGGTAAACTCATGGAAAGCATCGTGGTGGACAAAATGACGTCATATTTAGAGTCCAACTTACGATTGAGGATGTCCAAGCACGGGTTCCGAAGGCAACGGTCATGCCTAAAGAATCTTGTTGAATTCTTACACTTCGTTTTTAGTGAGCACGACCGGGATAAGGCAGTAGATATTATCTACTTAGACTTCAAAAAACCTTTGATAAGGTACCACACCGCCACCTCCTCCGGAAAGTGCGTGCGCTGGGCATAGACGGAAATGTATCAAGTTGGATAGAGAACTGACTAAGTGGAGACGGCAACGTGTGGTGTTGAATGGACAGGTTTCTAAGTGGGTGCCCGCTACTAGCGGTGTTCTTCAAGGTTTGTCCTGGGACCACTACTGTTCATCATCTACGTCAACGACATGGACGGTGACATGGTCGTCAAGATTTCTAAATTGGCCGATGATACCAAGCTTGGTATGAACGTCGCAAAGGAAGGAAATACTGCCCGCCTTCAAGATGATCTTCGAAGATTGGGCGGTGGTCGGACACGTGGCAATTTTCTTTTAACGTGAACAAATGCAAAGTGATGCATATCAGACACCGAAACCGCCAATCTCAGTATATCCTTAAGGGCACTGAGAATGACTTGGGTGTAACTATAACTAGTAATCTCAAGTTCTCGAAACAGTCCATAGAGGCGAAGAAAATGGCCCAAACGATTTCAGGCAATATAAAGGGACAGTTTGGATATCGAAACAAGGAAATAGTAGTCGGTTTTTACACACCTGGAGTATGCCGTGCAAATTGGAAGTCCTACGTTTCGAAAGGATATCGCGAGATTAAAACGTGTGCAAGCCAGGGCAACCAAACTCATTCCCTCTATCAGACAAAAGTTACGACGATAGATTAAGAGAATTAGATCTGTTCTCGTTGGAGACCCGAAGACTGCGTGGTCAGCTTATTGAACTGTTTAAAATACTTCGAGGCTTCGACAATGTAGACTACATTGATGTTTTGCAACTTAGTGAGGGCAGAACTAGAAATCACGGCTACAAACTTGAGCTGAAGCGTTACCACCGCGATCTGTGTGGGATATCTTTCACAAAAAGCATATGTGGTAGCTGGAACGCACTTCCAGTGGAAGTTGTCAACAGCAATTCTGTTGATCAGTTCAAGTCAAGACTGGACAAAGTCTTGAAAAGTGGCCGTTTGGGCACTTAAGTCGTTGTGTAGAACTGTGCCTGCTCGACTGTTAGTCCAAAGATACTCTCTCTGAATGGACCGTAAGGTCTTCTAGGGTACTTCTTATCCTTGAAGCTCCTTGTAGCTCTCTGTCTCTAGTGTTTGTCCTAATTTATTTTGTTAACTGCGATTTTGACGAAATGACTTCAGAGAATGTGGTCAAAAAGTTTTTTTAAAAATCAATCCAAATCCAAGTTTCATTTGTGCAACAACAATTTGATACTCACACAAAAGCTTTGCTTTCCACTCGAAGTCAAATTATTTAGAAGCCAATTTAAGGAAGCTTAATTTCTCCTTTTACATGTTGAATCTCATCATGGCTACCAAATTGATCTTCTACATACATATTAGAAATCAAACGACTGTAGAGGTAAAACCACTGTAGAGGTAAAACCACTGTAGAGGTAAAACGACCTTAGAGGTAAAAACCACTGTAGGGGTAAAACCACTCTAGAGGTAAAACCACTGTAGAGGTAAAAACCACTGTGGCGGTAAAACCATTGTAGAGGTAAAACCACTGTAAAGGGTAAACCCACTGTAGAGGTATTAACCATTGTAGTGGTAAAAACCACTGTAGAGGCAAAAACCACTGTAAATGTAAAACCACTGTAGAAATAAACCACTGTAGAGGTAAAACCACTGCAGAGGTAAAACCACTGTAGAGATAAAACCACTGTAAAGGTAAAACCACTGTAGAGGTAAAACCACTGTAGAGGTAAAACTACATCCAGAATATTTTCACCTCTTGGAACTTCTCTCACCCACACTTTTGGTTAAAAGATTGTCATATATAGAATTGAGGGGGAAAGAAAAAAAGAGAGAGGGAGAAAAAAAGAGAAAGTTAGAAAGAGAGAAAGGTAGAAAGAAACATAGAAATATAAAGCACGCGAGGATGAGAGTGAAAGGGAGTAGTGACGGGAAGGCGATGAATAGGGGGGATGAGAAAGGTAGCATGAGCGGGAGGGGGAGTTGAGGAATAGGAGTAGGAAAAGGGAGAGTGATAGTGAGAGTAGTAGTAGTAGTGGTTCGCTAACTTGCCTTTATCCAGGCGGATCCCGACCAAATAATGAAATAGGCATAAAGTTTAGTATGACAATCGCTGGTAATCTCGATGGTACCAGGGTTCAGGTGAAACCTTCGTCGCCCCGGCCAGAGGGACATGTTTCGCGTCAGAGGTATGTGGATATAGATACTCATTGTCAGGATTTTTTGGAAACAGAGAGAGAGAGTGTGTGTGTGTGTGTGTGTGTGTGTGTGTGTGTGTATATGTGTGTGTGTGTGTGTGTGTGTGTGTGTTGTGCTGAGAGGAAAGAAATCAGCAATTGGTCGCCAGATCTTTTTACGCGCGCTCAGGTTTGTGTCCGCTCATGCCGGGATTCGGGATCGAACCCGTCCCGTGACGTTGGGAGACCAACGCCGTATCCACTCGGCTAGCAAGAGTTCCTGAAAGTGGGAGTGAGAAGGGGAACCGTTTTAACTAAGGACGTAGCATCCTTACTGCGAGTAACCCCAACGCTTAACAGCCGCTGTGAAGTCGACTCGAATCGATACACTATCCAAGTACTTACAACACCTGATGTGGCTTAATTTTGTTATAATAGGAGGCAGTGTTTCGACTCGACGTGCCCCTCTGGCACAAGCAAGTACACTAGCGGCCATAATATAAGGGCCAGTACGAGCAATTGTATTTAAATATTCATTATAGAAGTTTAACAAAACATTGAGACTATATATTATACATATATTTAGATATATCTAATATCTATCTTTCCTGAATATCTCAAGTGAATGGATTGAATATTTCGTAAGTTATGAGGAAATAAACAAACTGTCTTCCAAATTGCAGCGGCCAAAAGTTAAAGGTCACTTAGAAAAACAATGTAAAAATGGAACGAAAACAAAAAAGAAGCCATTTTAATTAATATTTTGTGAACATTCCTTTACTAGCAAATGACCCCCGACATCTGTTACCACAGGACTGAATTAATTTATTGCAAAATGAGGGGTCAATATTGTTCCATTCGTTTTTCAATAATTCCTAGAGTCCATCTTGGTTCTTTGGATTTCTCCTTCGCATTCCATCTCCAATAATCTTCCAAACGTTTTTTATAGGGTTGAGATCGGGACTTTAAGGTAGCCAGTCCATGATATCAACCCCTTTATCACTCAAAATATCTTTGACTCTCTTCGCAGTGTGACAGCAAGCGTTGTCCTGCAAGAAGATAGGAGGTTGAAATGACGAGGATCGGAGATGTGGAAGGGCATGCTGTCTAAGAATCTGATTGTAGATATCAGCATTGACTGCCTCCTTTATATTTCGCTGTCTTCTTCACACATGTACGGGATAACCTTTCGCCACATCTTCGTCGGACGTACATCCCGCCATCGGAATCAATCACATTAAATTTCGATTCATGGCTAAAATGAACCGGCGCCCACTGTTCTTCTGTCCAGACGACATGTTCGTGAGCGTGATGAAGACGAGCTCTTTGATATTTCTTGGAGATCATACGTTTCTTTGCCGGGGTCCGAGTAAGCAACCCAGAACCTAGTAGCCTCCAGGAAACTGTTTTGCGCTGTACGTTGACATCAGAGGTGGAGCTGAAGTCGCGGGATATCTCAACAGCGCTCTTAAACCTAGCCTTCAGTGACATTCTAACCATAATAGCATCCTGTCTTGGTGATGTTTTACAAGGTATACCGGTTTTAGGTTTAGAATCTGTCGATTTTGATGACTTAAAACGAGCTACAATTCGTTGCACAACATTTCTAGACCTTCCTACAGTAGTTGCTATCAAAGAACTTTACTTGCTCTCTTCGTTAAGGCACACAATCTTTTGTTTTTCATCACAGGTCACCGCTCGTATCTCAAAAGCCGCCATGTTGACAGTTGAATGTTCCAATAATGTATGATCATAAGAAGTAACTGTTAGCCCATCAATAGTCTCCTAAACACAAATACTTCGGTTGGTAGTTCATTTTTTTAAAGTGACCCTTGACTTTTGGCAGCTGCAATTTGGAAAATAGTTTGTTTATTTCCTCATAACTTAAAAAATATTTAATATATTCACTTAAAAATTTAACGAAAAATATATATTAGATATATCTCAATATGTGTATATTATATAGACTTGTTCTTACTGACCCTTATATTATGGCCACCAGTGTATGTGAGTGTAAATATCGGAATGTATGAAAATATGCCTAGGTATATCTTGAGTAGGTAAAAGTAAAATATGTGGTATAGGAATATATCAAAGTGCACCAAAGTACTGGTATATATACAATTATATGAAAATATGTGAACATAAATGTAAGAAAATATGAAAATAGTTGTCCTTCTACTTTTAAATAGGTGCACGTGTGACCCCGTGTGGGGGCGGCACAAAAATGTGTAGGTGAATCGTATCAATGGCAATGGATGTAGGAGAATTAAGGGGCAAAAGATATATATAAAGGAAAATATATCAATTTCGGGGGCGGCTTTCCTCCCCTCCCCATTCTCACCGCCAAAGCCCGAGTAGGAGAAGTGCCCTACAACAGCTGGTGTGAATTACTTTATCTAACGCTAGAGCCCCCCCTCCCCACCCTACCCCACCCGTTGGAGAAAATCCTTCATGGGATGGAAATAAACGAAAAGATCTTTTTAGACATCAATGTTCGCCAGGCCGGTTGAGGTCTACTGATAAAGAGACCGGAATAAGGAAAGATATTGGGCTATTTTCTATGCGTGATGTGTGTGAGTGTGTGTGGTTAAAGAAGTAAAGCACAGACGTATACAAATCAAAAGATAAATCAATATCAGCTAGGTTCAAACGAGCGTGAAAAAAGATAAAACAACTCAAATTGCACTGGTCGGAACGGATGATCCTGACATTATATATATATATATATATATATATATATATATATATATATATATATATATATATATATATATATATATATATATATATATATATATATATATATATATATATATATATATATATATATATATATATATATATATATATATATATATATATATATATATATATATATATATATATATATATATATATATATATATATATATATATATGTGTGTGTGTGTGTGTGTGTGTGTGTGAAAACTCACAAAGTGGCAGGTGAGGCAAGCAATAATATGAAACTTAACCCACAGGAAAATGAAAAGATGAATCCAAGCACTTTCAAACTATATTTGCAAATTCATTTTCAAGGAATAGCATAAAAATAGAGAAGACAACCTTATATAGGGTACGAAGATGCGTAGGAAGTGCCCATCACATAGTACAAACCAATGGAGAAAACACAAAAACACGACAGAAAAATACCAGGAAAAAGAACAATAGGCAACAAATAACAGAAATGTGCATCCCTCAAACGATATACACACAACAACGCCATGTATATGAATGGAATATGGTTGGATGAAAAAAAACAATTTTAAAGGATTATCATTAGAGCGAAAACATTTAGGGCTAAGAGTTAATCCACAGGCACAACAAATGCGAAAGATATTACACGAATAAAGAGTGACGACCGGCTGCATTATCAAGTTATTTCATTTAGTACAAGTATTTTTTAAAACAGGGTCGAGTTTAAATAAGCCAGGGGAAATGTTCATATTGGATAGGATGCCAATTAAGGAACACTCCTAAGGAACTTTCCTACCTGATTCGAGCATACTGTATTCAAATCTGAAATCAGATTCTCTCTAAATGCTACAGACTTTTCGTAATATCGATAACTAATATTATACAATAATTTTTATTTTATCACGCCTATCATCATGCCCTGAAGTAATTTTGAATCATCCTTTTGCGTTATTTATAGTAAAGCAGGTTATTTTGCATATGAGAAGAAACTTGAATTACACAGTAGGATTACAAATACTGTAATCAAATAGATGCAAATTTATTAATGATCGTACATCAGTCTGGAGGAGCTCTTCTTGATTTCAATTGGGCAAATATTTGCGTTTGTAACTCTTTGTCTTGTAAGTCTTCTCTGGCTGATCTCTTCTAATCGTCTAGGAGTAGTCCGCCATCATGTGTCTATCCCAGTGACCTTGGTAGCGCTCTTCCATCGTCATCAAATCCTGATGGAAGCGGTGCCCTTGTTCGTCGCTCACGGCTCCCAGATTCTCTGGGAATCGGTCGAGGTGACTATTTAGGAAATACAGCTTTACACTCATGTTGCCTCCCAGATCTCGATATGCTAAAAGCATATTAGTAACCAGATCCTTGTAGTTATGTGCTTTTTTTTCCCAAGAAGTTACGAACAACGGCAGAAAATGAGGGCCAGGCTGCCTTCTCTTTTTCATTCAGGGTGTTCACGAATCTAGAATCACTCAGAAGTCTTCGAATTTGGGGACCATCAAATACTCCTGCTTTTATTTTTTCGTATGACAAAGCAGGAAACGCCGATACTATGTACTGAAAACAATCAATGTCAGTGCTCAACGCCTTGACATAATGCTTCATCAACCCCAGTTTGAGATGAAATGAAGGGAAAACGATCTTTTCTCAACTTACGATTGGTTCATTAACAATGTTTGGTATTCCTGCTTCCAAAGTTTCCCGAACTAGCCAATCTTTTGGGGACCAGTGTTTGTCACGGGCTCGACTGACCACATATAGATATTGCATGGAAACTTTGTATATTCCTTCTGCTGGCCAAGGAGGAAGTTGACCATCTTAAGGTCTACACATATGATCCAATTGTGTTCATGCTACTTAAGTAAATCCATGACCATTCTTATTTCATCGTGAGCTTCTTGCAGATGGACAGAGTGACTGAGAGGAACTGCACCAAAGTCATTGCCATTATCCAAAAGGACACACTTGAGGCTACGCTTGGAGCTATTCAAAAACAGTATCCACTCAGCAGGGCTATAGGTGCCAAGTCCCAACTTGGTAAACAGACCAGGAACATCGGGCAGTATACAAATTATTTGTCCTCAGAGAAATACTTAACAAATGTACTCTCCCTTGTTCGGTAATATAATACCCGTACCGACCTGTCAGGCATATGTCTTTCACTCAATCTCGAGGCTAAAGGTTCTGCAGCTTTCTTGGAGAGCGCCAAATTACGTATCAAGCATTCAAATCCTCTTGATTGAAACATTGAGAAGCTAATGACTGTTTAGCATCTGATCATGAATTCTGCAGACTCTGAATCCATATCAGGTACATCATTTTCAACCTCGGAGGAAGCATATCCACTGAAAGTCGGAACTGGTAAAGACTCAGAATGAGGTAATGGCTGGATCGCCGAGGGAATTTTGGCGTAGACGATCTTTTGCCGATTTTTCTTGCCAATCCCTTTAGTATTCACCAGAAAGAAATAACAGCCCGATACATGATCCTTTGGCTCTCGCCACACCACGGGGATTCCAAAAGAAAGACCATTTCTCTTTCCTTTCGTCCACTCACAAAGATGTTCCACACAACTATGGCAAACAGCATGTGAGGCCCACTTCTTATCTTGATCGCCAAGAGGAACATCAAAATATGCCTTATAAGTGCGGATCACAAAGTTTGATATATTGCGCCTTTAACAAACTAGCATGTAACAGCCACATATGTAGCAGAAGGTTTCTGGGTCATTAACGCCATTTCCTCTTGACGAAGCCATCACTCTAACATGAGACCTGAAAAAAGACCAATAATGTCAATATTTTGCACAATAACACTTATTACTATCTTACTACTATGTACTATGAAGTATTTAATTTCTACAAGCACCCTCTCTGTCCGTCGAAGGGTAGTTTCTGGGGAAACGAAAAAATAGAAATTACAGAATAACTATATCATGTGGGTAAAGATGGATTATATATTTGAAATCAGCATGAAAAAACGAATTAAAATTGGCAGATAAATCTAAGTCACCAGAAAATGTGATTAAAATTGTTCCCCTGTGTTATCAGTGTTTCGCCTAGTGGGGAAAACTTCTGGGTTATAAATGTGAATGTCACTCGTGTGAGAGAAACCCAAGTGCTTAGAGATCCTCGATTCAGTTACAAACCAGTTTGAACCAAATAACGCCTATGGAAGGTTGTGGGTGTATTTTATAATTGTAAACTACACAAGATCGCAAACCCATAGAAAGGGACTCATTGTGGCAAAACAAGGGATTTAAAGAAGCGATTGGAATATATGGAGAAAAATTGGTATTGTCGGAAGTGTTTTTTAAACTACAGAACTAGAAGTAGCAAAGACCATAGGGTCCCCTCAAGTCCAGTCCATGAATTAATAAGATTAATGTCAATTCAAGCTAGACATCACAGTACATGCATTTAATATATTTATATTGTTGTGTACACACATCTACGAGTATACCTGCATATCTTGCAAGATTGCAAGTACGTACACACTTATCTACAAGTGTACCTATTACCACACAAGTTCTAATAAGCATATTACTTCCCACACTCATAGAAATTGATAGGATAACTCATTCTTTCCCGCAGCCCAACATCTGCAAGTATCATTTGCGGGAGTGGTGGGGCGACATATATATATAATATATATATATATATATATATATATATATATATATATATATATATATATATATATATATATATATATATATATATATATATTAATATATATATCGAGATAGGGCATTCTTAGAAAAACGTTTTGCTTTGGCACCGTTGTTAGAATGGTTCGGGAATTATCTATTTTGGACATAAGTATAGACGCTAACTTATGAAAAATAAAATGGGGCATTAATTGAAATGAAATAAATCCCTTGGATTAGTTGTTTCCTAAAGAAAAGCTAACCATTTTGCACAAATGTCGTAGGCTCTGAAAATTGGTTAGGAGAGCGACTGCAAAGATTTATTACCCAATTTGCTTGTTGTGGGTTTCTATAAACATCTAGATGTACTCGTATTAAAAGCTGAGCCTACTCGAACAACGTTAACATTCAAGTAAAAGATTTTGTTTTCCGTTTATATTTACATTTAAAACTTTATGTTCCGATGTTGTTGGTTAATAAAATTAATAAATAAGGGGAAATGATCTTGGTGCTTAAAAATCCTGATTTTTTTAAAGAAGAATGGTTTGAATAGTGAATGACATTTTTCTAGCCACCGTATTTCATGGTGAGAGGTGGAGGTTTGGGGGAAGAAGGGACTCAATGGAGAACTCACGGGCATGCTTTCATGTTGTAAGTAAAGCAAGCAAGCACACGCTCTCTTTCTCTCTCTCTCTCTCTCTCTCTCTCTCTCTCTCTCTGTCTGTCTGTCTCTCTCTCTCTCTCTCTCTCTCAATAGTTGGGAATTTGCTCGAAACGATCATTAGAGACAAGCTAGTAGAGTTCCTCGAAAACAATAACCTTATACGTGATAGCCAGCATGGTTTTAGGTCTAAGAGATCGTGCTTAACAAACCTAATTGACTTTTACCATAACCTTTTACAACAACAAGGAGTAACAACAAGGAAAGAAGGTACCCTAGGAGACCTTACGGTCCATTCAAAGAGGGTACCTTTGGACTAGCAATCGAGCGGGCACATGGCTGCTCAATTGTTTTGCGTCCCTAAACGGCCACTTTTCAAGACTTTGTTTAGTCTTGACTTAACCTGGTCAACAGATTCACTGTTGACAACTTCCACTGGAAGTGCGTTCCACTTACCGCAGATAATGTAAGTGAAAAAATTTCCACACAGATTGCGGTCGTAACGCTTCAGTTCAAGCTTGAAGCCGTGATTGCGCGTTCTGTTCTCACTCAGTGTGAAAATATCCCGGTAGTCAACATTGTCGAACCCTCGAAGTATTTTGAAAACTTCGATGAGCTGACCACGCAGTCTACGGGTTTCCAGCGAGAACAGATCTAATTCCCTTAGTCTATCCTCATAACTTTTATGTCGGATAGAGGGAATCAGCTTGGTTGCCCTGGCTTGTACGCGTTCCAATCTCGCGATGTCCTTTCGCAGTGAAGGACTCCAAAATTGTACGGCATACTCTAGGTGCGGTCGGACAAGTGAGTTGTACAGGCACAGTACAATTTCCTGGTTCCGATAACCAAACTGGCGCTTAATATAGCCTAGCATCCTTTGGGCCTTTTTCCTCCGCCTCAATGCACTGTTTCGAGAACTTGAGGTCACTAGTGATTGTTACACCCAAGTCCTTCTCAGTGTCGGTGGATTCCATAGCAGTGCCCTTAAGGATATACTGAGATTGGGGGTTACTGTGGCCGATATGCATCACTTTGCATTTGCCCACGTTAAAAGGCATTTGCCACGTGTCCGACCACTCCCCAATACTAAACGATACTAAATCATTAGATATAATTTACCTAGATTTCAAAAAGGCATTTGACAAAATTCCCCATCAGAAACTCATGAACAAAGTGCGTACGCTAGGAATTAACGGTAATATATACGGATGGATTAGTAGCTGGTTAAAAAACAGGAAGCAGAGAGTGATAATAAATGGCGTGGAATCGGACTGGGTATCTGTTACCAGCGGTGTTCCTCAGGAGTCAGTCCTGGCGCCAATTTTATTTACTATATACATCAATGACATAGACGTTGGAATAAATAATATCATATCTAAATTTGCAGATGACACGAAAATAGGTAACTCAGTATTATGCGAAGAGGACAGGGCTAGCCTGCAAGCTGATATAAATATAATTACCGAATGGTCTGAGAAATGGCAAATGCCATTTAATATCGACCAATGCCAAATCCTTCAGTGCGGAACAAAAAACAAAAAATACACCTATACAATGCAAGGCGGCTTAATAAACATAACCCCGCAGGTTAAAGATTTAGGAGTAATAATGACAGAAAACTTTAAAACATCAAACCAATGCGCAGCTGCTGCAAACAAAGCTAACACAGCAGTAGGATTTATAAAAAGAAACTTTACTTATAAAAGCGAGGAGATAATTATGCCACTATATAAAAGTATTGTCAGGCCCCATCTCGAATACGCTGTACAGTTCTGGGCCCCTTACTTAATCAAAGACATAGATAAATTAAAAGCTGTACAACACAGAGCGACAAAACTTATCCCGTCAGTGCGTAACAAACCTTACCACGAGAGGCTAAAAAAACTCAATCTATTTTCCGTCAGAAAACGAAGACTAAGGGGCAGCTTATAGAGTGCTTCAAAATACTTAAAGGATTTAACAACGTTAATGCCAATAACTTGTTCACACTGACAGGGGAGTGTCCCACCCGTGGACATGATTCAAAACTTCAGGGTAAAAAAGCCACTATGGATGTAATAAAAAACTTCTTCACTTACTCGATTATTAATGATTGGAATAATTTGCCAAACGAGGTAGTGGACAGCAGAACTATAGATTCATTTAAAATGAGATTAGACAAACACTTGACAAATATTGGAATTGTTTAGCATAAGCTACAAAATAAAATAATATTACAAAAATATAACTCTTTCAGGTTTATGTAAGTGGTTTTCATATTCATTTCATTTAATTACTATTCAATGCAAATTTCCTTCAGGTACTCTCTTCTTACACCTGCAAGGTACTTTTCCAAAATTATTTCATGTACGGCTTTTGCCGGATGGAGTGGAGGGTGTGGAGAGCCTAAAACTTTTCTATCCTTAACTTCTACTATTTTATGTGTAAGTGGCAGTAGATTTACGGCCAGATCACCTTAGTCTGGGCCGTAAGGCCCGTGTGATCTGTGTATCTATGTAACTCTCTCTATAAATTTGAACCGAAGCGTTACAAGCGTGATCTGTGTCGTAAGTTTTCACATACAGCATATGTGGTAGCTGGAACGCACTTCCAGTGGAAGTTGTCAACAGCAATTCTGTTGATCAGTTCAAGTCAAAACTGGACAAAGTCTTGAAAAGTGGCCGTTTGGGCACAAAAGCCGTTGAGCAGAACTGTGCCCGCTCGACTGCTAGTCCAAAGGTACCCTCTCTGAATGGACCGTAAGGTCTCCTAGGGTACTTCTTATCCTTATAGCTTGTTGTAACACACTCTCTCTCTCTCTCTCTCGAGAGAGAGAGAGAGAGAGAGAGAAAGAAAGAAAGAAAGTAGAGGGACAGGTGACGCCCCCTTGTCGCAGAAAGAGAGCTTGTGTGTACCTTTGGCTATTCGAGCTATGTCGGCGGGGGTACCTCTTTTCTGGGTACCCCTGGTAGGGCTTCCCTTGTCGATTTGATCGGAAACGAGGTTAGACTAAGTGCGTCCTTCATTTTTTTACTCTATCCTTCTCCTTTTTCACTTTTATCCTATCTCTTCCACTTATTATACAAAAAGAAAAAAAAACCTACTCCTATCATGTCACTCTTACCCTTTTTTTCCTCTATCTACCTATAAGGACCTGGCAGCTACCTCATGCGTCAGAAGAGAGGCTTTGGAACCTCTATAAATAACGCCAATCGACGCTCACTGGTTGCGAGAGACTAGGACTAGAGGTGTCCTAGGCGTTAGGGAACGATGAATGGGATGCGGGTAGTGCCCCGTTAACCTCTTCCTTGGCTCGTAATTATTGACCATTCCTAGTGACCGTTGACGGGTGCTTCTAGTAGCATCGGTCCGAAGTGACGGCCCTTTGTTCCCAGGTTGGTTGCCAGGCCAATAAAAAGCCTTGGGTCGAGTCTCTTGGTGTGGCGTGATATCCATTAAACGCTACTCCGAGATCCTGGCCGTTACGAAGGGAACTAGTAGGAGTTTAGTACGAGCGTGCTTCGTTGTTCACCTGGGGAGAAATCGATAGCCCCTTCGGGGACCATAAGTACTGCTTGGTTAGGAGCCACGACAGACCGAGGTTTGACGACTCAGTCGGACGAACAGCAGCACATGGAGCGTGCCTTCTGAAAGACTTCGAAACGTCTCCGATTGATAGGCAGGAGCGACTCACGTGGGGAGAACTCACCAACCCCCTTTTTTAATAGTAAATGGTCGCAAAGTTTTGAGAGAGAGAGAGAAAGTGTTCAAAATGACAAGGAAAAGAGGACCAGCTGCAGTTAAATACACATGTGCGATATGCCAGAAGAACAAGTGGTGCGTGGACTTCCCAGAGAGCCGTTTTTCGAAATGCCACCCGGGAATTATATGCACCGACTGCATCCTTAAAGGAGAGGTCAGAGAGGCAGTGGCATACTGCAATGAACTCAAAGATCTTTTTAGAACCTCTGAAGTAAAATCTAAGGCACTAGAAACTAAATTCCAGAACCTAGAAACTGAGCACGCGCTTCAGATTCGGCGTCTCGAAGAGAGAATCTAAGAACTAGCTTCTAAACTGGAGGCCCAGTCAGCTCAAGCTTGAGACGAAAGTCCCACTGACTAGGGTGGTACCGCCGATGAGACTTCAACTCAAGGAGCTGAAACTCCATTGGCGGTGCCACTTCAGCCATGCGGAGAAACTAGTAAGAAAAAAAAAGAAGAAAAACAATGACCTTAATGCAGCTCCCCCCAGTGTAGAGGATTCGAGCGTTACTGGTGCGCAAGAGATTGTGGAAAGAAAGAAGAGAAAAGAGAAACAGAAAAAAAGTCAAATGAAGATCGAAAAAAAAGGGAAGGAGAAGAAGAAAAACAAGAAAAACAAGGAAAATACGGAAACTAAAGCGAAAAGAGATAAGTCTCTGGAGAAAGAAAAATGTGCAGACAAATGTGCGAGAGTCAACCTTATTGGAACCTCTAAAGCACGGGCTCTGCAACCCCTGCTAGCAGTCTGCCTTCGCACAAGTGTGAAGGTAAGGTGTCTACCAGGAAGAGGAAACCAGTAGATCAGAGTAGAGGCGGAGAAATCTCAAATTTCTGAGAACTCAGTCGTTGCCCTAATGGTAAGTGGCAACGACCTCTACCTCAGAGGAGGAAGGATAGGCTCCACAGTAAAGATTCTCAACACGGTCATGGGTGCTGTGGAGGACTGTGGGCTGAAAACAAGCAGACGTGTAGTGGTCGGGATGCTCCCGAGAAGAAGTCTAACCCGGACCCCTCACTCGAGGAACATCTCCCTTAATCGACTCCTGGGAGATTTATGTATGGCGGAGGGGGTCCTTTTTGTGGACCCTTACCGCACCTTCTATGGCAGAAACGATATCTCTCAGAGGTATGGAGTACATCTCTCCTTTAACGGAAAGGCTGTACTCTGTAACATGATACAGGAGGCGTGGAACGGACCCTAAGGAGTATCAGGCCCAAAGTGAAGGTAGACGTACGCCCGTACGCCCGTCTCACTTCTGGAAAAACCTTCTCGGAGGTCGCAAATAGGGAAGCCATTAAATCAATAAGTAGGCCGGGAAATGGAAGAGAGTAAGGAGTCCTACATTTAGGGATTCCCTGAAAGTTCTTCTGTTTAATGCGAGGTCAATAAGAAACGAGTTTCTTGAACTTCGTGGCCTCGTAGCGATGAAAGAACCTGAAATGGTAGCCATAACAGAGTCGTGGGTAAAAATTTTAAACCGAGATTTTGAATGTTAATTCACGATTCCCTGTTACCAACTCTCCTAAAAACATTTGCCAGAGAGAGAGGGTGGCAGTGTGATGTTGTATGTCAAGGATACACTCAAATCGACGAACTACAACATTTTATCCGACCACAGGCTACTAGGTGTTGACCTAGATATAGGTTCTGCCAGATACAGGAACCTGCTGCTTTACAGACTCCCTGTCCAACTCGTTGAAAAAGGCAGGAATCTGTACATGCTACTGAGTGAACTTGTGCAAGCCAGTGTGTGTATCGCCATGGATGTTTCAATACCAAAGTTGACTGGGAAACCAGAGAACCCTGTGGCGAGAACGCACTCCTCCTGGAGTTCGCAAACAACGAGTTCCTGACTCAATGGGTGAGAGAGCCGACGAGAGGCAATAATACCCTCTACTTGGTTTTCACCTCTGAGGATGACATCATTGAAGTTCTCTCTGTTGGCGAAGAGCAAGGTGGCAGTGATCACCGAGTAGTTAGCTTTATAGCCAAGCTTCCATGGTAGAGTCTGCGACTATTAAATCGAGGAAAATTGATTTGGGAAGAGCAGACTTTGCTGGTCTTCGTGCGGGATTGACTGATGCAAGGCTAGAAGTGTGTGAGGATGTTTAAGATTTGTGGAATAGATTTAAAACTACGTTCATGAGTATTCAATCACGATTATTCTCTTTGAAAAGCCTTCGTCGGTTTTCCGTTCAACCAAAATGGTTTAATCGAGAAATTGTTCAACTGCTGAGGGAGAAAAGAACGGTGTACCGGAAGTTAAAGATTTTTAAAGAATTTGACAAGTACCGTAGGCTAGCTAGAAGAGTGAAGTCCAGCATAAGGGCGGCAAAGCGTGCCGAGGAGCTCCAAGTAGCGAGGCTTTGCAAGAAAAATCCCAAGGAGTTCTTTAGTTATGTAAACAGCCATAAACCAATCCGTCGCACGATTGGCCATTTAGTGAATGAAGAGGGGACATTAAAATACTCAGATGCAGAAAATGCTAACCTCCTCAACGACTACGTTTCTTCAGCGTTTACTGAAGAATGTGGTCCCATTCCCTAGCCCACGGATTATTACTCGGGGGAAAAACTGGAAGAAATGGACCTCATCCAACGCGAAATATTTAGAAAAAAACGTTCACTGATCTAAAGACAAATAAGTCTCCTGGCCCGGATGGGTTTCTACCTAAAGTGTTGAAAGAAGTGCGCGATAAAGTGTCACAACATCTTAGCACAATCTTCAACATGTCAATCCGGACCAAATGCGTTCCTAGAGACTGTCGTGAAGCGGAGGTGAGTCCTATCTTCAAGAAAGGAGATCCTAGCCAGACGTTGAAATACCGACCTATCAGTCTGACTTTGATAGTCGGTAAACTCATGGAAAGCATCGTGGTGGACAAAATGACGTCATATTTAGAGTCCAACTTGCGATTGAGGAGTTTCCAGCACAGGTTCCGTAGGCAACGGTCATGCCTAAAGAATCTTGTGGAATTCTTACACTTCGTTTTCAGTGAGCACGACCGGGATAAGCGGTCTATGTTATCGTATTAGACTTTCAAAAAGCGTTCGATAAGGTACCACACCACCGCCTCCTCCGGAAAGTGCGTGCGCTGGGCATAGATGGAAATGTAGCGAGTTGGATAGAGAACTGGCTAAGTGGCAGACGGCAACTTGTGGTGTTGAATGGAAAGGCTTCTGAGTGGGTGCGCGTTACTAGCGGTGTTCCTCAAGGTTCTTTCCTGAGACCACTACTGTTTATCATCTACTTCAAAGACATGGACAGTGACATGGTTGTCAAGATTTCTAAATTTGCCGATGATACCAAACTTGGTATAAACATCACAAAGGAAGGAAATAATACCCGCCTTCAAGATGATCTTCGGAAGATTAGGGAGTGGTCGGACACCTAAAAAATGCATTTTAACGTGAACAAATGCAAAGTGATGCATATCAGACACCGAAACCGCTAATCTCAGTATATCATTAAGGGCACTGCTTTTGAATCCACCGACACTACCAAGGACTTGGGTGTAACTATAACTAGTGATCTCAAGTTCTCGAGGCAGTGTATTGAGGCGGAGAAGAAAGCCGAAAGTATTCTAGTTTATATAAAGCGCCAGTTTGGATATCGAAGCAAGAAGATAGTACTGTGTTTATATAACTCCCTTGCATGACCACACCTGGAGTATGCCGTACACTTTTGGAGTCCTTTGCTTCGAAAGGATATCGGAAGATTAGAACGTGTGCAGGTCCGAGCAATCAAACTGATTCCCTCTATCAGACACAAGAGTTACGAAGATAGATTACCGGAATTAGACTTGTTCTCACTGGAGACCCGGAGACTGCGTGATCAGCTTATCGAAGTGTTCAAAATACTTCGAGGCTTAAAACCCAAAAACGTGTCGTGGTTAGGATGCTTCCGAGAAGAGATTTATCTCGAACCGCTCACGAGAGAAACGTCGCAGTTAACCGATGGTTGAGGATCTCTGCACGGCAGAATGAGTCTTCTTTGCAGACCCCTACCGCACCTTTTACGGGAGAAACGACCTGTATAAAAGAGACGGAGTGCATCTTTACTTTAAAGGGAAAGCTGTACTCGCCAACATAATCCAAGATGTTGTGGAGCGGACCCAAAGAAGTGTCAGGCTCCGAGTAAAGGAGGACGTACGCTAGTACACCCGTGTTACTCCAGGTACTACCTTTTATCAGGCCACAAAGAGGGGAGTGACCCCACCACAGAGAAACAAAGCGGGAAACGGAAGAGCGTAGGGAGTCCTACAGTCGGGGACTTGATCAAGTTCTGCTGTTTAATGCGAGGTCTATCAGAAACAAGTTTCTTGAACTTCGTGGCCTCGTAGCAACAGAAGAACCTGAGATGGTAGCCATAATGGAGTCGTGTATAAAAACCTCAAGCTGAGACCTTGAAGGTGAATTCACCATTCCCGGTTACCAGCTCTTCCTGAAAGATAGGCCAGATAGAGAGGGTGGCGGTGGGATGTTGTATGTCAAGGATACTCTCAACTCGACGGATTGCAACATCGTATCCAACCATGAACTACTAGGTGTTGACCTAGAGATAGGTCCTGCCAAATACAGGAACCTGGTGCTTTATAGACCTCCTGCCCAACTCGTTGAAAAGGACAGAGATCTGTACCAGCTACTAGGAGAAATTGTCGAAGACAGAGTGTGTATCGTCATGGGTGATTTCAACACACGAGTTGACTGGGAAACCAGAGAACCCTGTGGCGAGAACGCACTACTCCTGGAGTTTGCGAACAACGAGTTCTTGACTCAATGGGTGAGAGAGCCAACGAGAGGAGACAATATCCTCGACTTGGTTTTCACCTTTAAGGATGACATCGTTGAGGACCTCTCTGTTGGCGAAAAGCTCGGTGGCAGTGACCACCGACTAATTAGATTTGTAGTCAAAGTCCCGAAGGCAGGGCCTGCAACTAGTAAATCGAGGAAACTCGATTTGAGAAGAGCAAACTTTGCAGGTCTTCATTCTGGACTGACTAATGCGAGGCTAGAAGTGTGTGATGCTGTTGAAGACTCGTGGAATAGTTTCAAAACCACATTCATGAGTCTTCAATCGCGTTTCATCCTTCTGAAATGCACCCGTTGGTTTTCTGTTTAACCAAAGTGGTTTAATCGAGAAATCAGCCAACTGCTTAGGGAGAAGAGAACCGTCTACCGGCATTCGAAGATCTCGGGTGACTTTGATGAATACCGGAGGCTAGCAAGGAGAGTGAAGTGCAGCATAAGGGCGGCTAAGCGGTCTGAGGAATTCCGAGTGGCGAGACTCTGTAAAGAGAATCCCATGGAGTTTTTTGAATATGTGAACAGCCGTAAACCAATCGAACGAACGATTGGCCCTTTGAGAAATCAGGAAAGCACATTAAAGCATTCAGATGCAGAAAAATGCTAACCTCCTCAACAACTACTTCTCTTCAGTGTTTACTGAAGAGTGTAGTCCCATCCCTCAGCCGACGGATTCCTACTCGTGGGAAAAGCTGGAGGATATGGACTTCACCGAAAGAGAAATCAAAAAGAAGATCACTGACCTAATGACGAATAAGTCACCTGGCCTGGATGGCTTTCTACCTTAAGTGTTGAAAGAAGTGCGCGATCAAGTTTCACGACACCTGAGCGCAATCTTCAACATGTCAATTCGGACCGGATGCGTTCCTAGAGACTAGCGTGAAGCGGAGGTGACTCCTATCTTTAAGAAAGGAGACCGTAGCCAACCGTAGAACTATCGACCTATCAGTCTGACTTCTATAGTTGGTTAACTCATGGAAAGCATAATGGTGGACAAAATGACGTCGTATTTAGAGTCAAAGCTGCTACTGAGGAGTTTCCAGCACGGCTCCCGAAGGCAACGGTCATGCCTAACGAACCTTGTGGAATTATTCCACTTCGTGTTGATTGAGCACGATTGGCATAAGGCGGTGGATGTGGTGTACTTAGAGTTTCAGAAAGCCTTTGATAAGGTACCACACCGCCGCCTTCTCCGGAAAGTCCAAGCGCTGGGCATAGACGGAAAAGTAGCCGGCTGGATCGAGAACTGGCTAAGTGGCAGACGGCAACGGGTGGTGGTGAATGGAAAGGCTTCTGAATGGGTGCCCGTTACTAGCGTGGTGCCTCAAGGTTCTGTCCTGGGACCACTACTATTCATCATCTACGTCAATGACATGGACGGTGACATGGTTGCCAAGATTTCTCAATTTGCCGACGATACCAAGCATGGTATGAACGTTGCGAAGGATGGAAATACTGCCCGCCTGTAGGAAGATCTTGGGAAGATTGGATAGTGGTCGGTCACGTGGCAAATGCCTTTTAACGTGAATAAATGCTAAGTTATGCATATCGGCCACAGAAACCTCTAATCTCAGTATATCCTTAAGGGCACTGCTCTTGAATCAGGGGACACTTAGAAGGACTTGGGTGTAACAATCACTAATGACCTCAAGTTCTCGAAACAGTATATTGAGGCGGAGAAAAAGGCCCAAAGGATGCTAGGTTATATAAAGCGCCAGTTTGGATATCGGAAGAAGGAGATTGTACTGTGTTTGTACAACTCACTTGTTCGACCGCACCTGGAGTATGCCGTACAATTTTGGAGTCCTTCATTGCGAAAGGACATCGCGAGATTGGAACGCGTACAAGCCAGGGCAACCAAGCTGATTCCCTCTATCCGACATAAAAGTTATGAGGATAGACTAAGGGAGTTAGATCTGTTCTCGCTGGAAACCCGTAGACTGCGTGGTCAGCTCATCGAAGTCTTCAAAATACTTCGGGGGTTCGACAATGTTGACTACCGGGATATTTTCACACTGAGTGAGAACAGAACGAGCAATCACGGCTTCAAACTTGAACTGAAGCGTTACAACCGCAATCTGTGTGGAAATTTTTTCACTTACAGTATCTGCGGTAAGTGGAACGCACTTCCAGTGGAAGTTGTCAACAGTGAATCTGTTGACCAGTTCAAGTCAAGACAAGACAAGGTCTTGAAAAGTGGCCGTTTAGAGACGCAAAACAATTGAGCAGCCATGTGCCTGCTCGATTGCTAGTCCAAAGGTACCCTCCTTGAATGAGCCGTAAGGTCTTTTAGGGTACCTTCTTTACTTGTTGTTACTCCTTGTTGGGCCTCACTTTCTCCCTCTCTCTCTCTCTCTCTTTATCTCTCTCTCTCTCTCGTTTTGCTTTTTCTCTCCTTTTCCCTTTTACTTCTCTTTCCTTTTCTCCCTCCCTTTCCCTGTCTCTTTCTTCTTTATATTTCTTGCAACTTTCTCTTTCATACCTCCTTCCACTCCGTCTTCCATGCCTCTTGAAACTTTCTCGCCAAATTAATCACTCAGCGCATTCTTTCTTACTGACCTTGGTCAATCCTTCTACCGAGGCAACTTCTTTTCCTACCAAAATTGCTTTCTTCTTAGAATACTACTTCCTCCTCTCCTCCTAATTCCCTCCAGACTCCCTCTTTTTCATCTTCACTTCTATCATTACAGGGTACATATACTGCAACCATTTGCACCCACCCTTTCACATCTCAGCTTAATGCATCCTAAGTCTCGAGCTCACTCACACATTCATATCCACTCATTATTCCATGCCCCACTTCACTTATATGCACTGCTATACCTTCTTCACTCTAATCATTTTGGTCCACACCAGATCGCATGCCATCCCACACAAATCCTTCATTGTCTTTCCTGTTTGTCTTACATATAGCAAAGATCTGCAATCTCCCTCTTATAAACACTTACACTCTTCTTTTCCTCCCATAACATATACCGTTTACATTCTTCACAACTACCCGGTTCACATTGATACATGGATTAACAGGCATGAAGGACCGGATCTACGACTGGCCATTACTACCATTGCGCTTGTATGCCAAAACTTCGAGTGCGCGTCTTCCCAGGCCATCAGTCATCAGCTTAGTCACCTTATTGCAACACGCAAGGGGGGGCGGTATTGGCATTCTTCTTGTTATAAATAGAGGCAATAAATTTAAATAATATTTCTCAGTGATATGACCCATATAATTCGAATCATCGATAGAACATTATTCTTTCTTGGGGGAGAGGCAGCATCTGCATATGGTCCCAGATTAGAGCTACTAGTCTCTTCTGACCTGAACTTCCAAGTCTGCTAAATAACGAGAGAAGTCAGTTTAGCAGCTGAACCTTTAAAGTAATAAATTGTGGGGCTTTATAGGCCCATTCACCAGATCAAAAACACAAACTAAGAATCTTATCGTGCATTTGCTCCTTCCCCATTTTCAGGATCGGGTACAATCCTGAATTGTTGGATCCAAATAACTAGTCTTTAATGGCAAGAATCCCGGTCGAATTTAAGCTTGACGTAAAGTCGACACATCTTTGCTGTCTCGTTTGCCCATCGATCTCAGAGGCAGGGTCTCTCAAAGAAAGGCCTAGGTTGCATTTTTAGTGGGTTTCCAGAAGACCATAGAAAGGAGGGAGCATGGGAAGTTCCACTAAATGGCGTATGAGGAGATTACTCCACCATTTGCATAGCGACAGTGGGAAAACAACGAAATGTTTTAGAAGAATTAAATGGGTGCATCTTAAAATTTATGTAGCAATCAGCGCGGGGGAAGATGCAAATGGCTCCTTCTATGTGTGAGTGCGCCAAATACACAGTGCCTCCATCCTTGTAATGAATTCATGGCTTGGAAACGAGCACTGCTGTAAAAGGACGATCAGTCAATACGATGAAATTGCATTACTCCTCTTCCCGTTCCCTCACTCGAAAGAAAGGGGTGATCGATAGATCCTTGTGCGAGCAGGGTGGAAACTCCACACTCCCTGAAGACTTATCTAAGTAATTTTAAGATTTCTCATCTCCCTCTTCTAGATTTATTTTCACGGCTTTCTCTTCCCATCCTCACTCATTCTTTTTAGTATATTCTTATCCCATGTCTTCATTGAGCGTAAGGTGCAACTTTATTTGGAGCTTGGCATTCCATACTGGAATGCAGAATCCATTCCTATACCGTAGCTTTTTTTAACTTCACCAAAATTTAGTTAAAACGGCTAATAGATGGAGATGAAAAGTACGGTAAATTTAAAGCTGCCTCTCATTTACGAGGTCATCCTTGGACTGAGTGGAGAAATTAAGAAAAAGAGTAGCAGGGATGAAGTAAACGCACACACAAGAGTAGCAGAGATAAAGTAAACGCACACAACTGGAATAGCACGGAATTTTGCATCTTTTCTCTTTCACAAAAATGTTAGGGTTAAAAGAAAACGGCACCTGAATTCTGACACCAATGGTAAACACCCAATGCAAGTGAAAGATTTGTGAAATGAAAAAGAAAAGAAATGCACAATTATGTACTTTCATTTTGGTGAATGAGTTATAAGACCCTTTTAATAGTTTATCACAAAATATGTGCATGAAATGAATATGATAGGATATAAATGAATTCACAAAGTTTAAGTGTGCAGCAGATATAGCTCGCCCGCTGCAAGGAGCAATTTTCCTTAATATAGAGAATCGAAATAAACGGACTGTAATTAACATAAAAAATTAAGAGCAGTGAATACTAGTGGGTCCTCCGTTCCAAAAAGGCTTAGGAAGGGCGCGAGCGGACTTACGGCGCAATATCGCGAAAGAGGGGTGTCTCGGTTGCTGATTTTAATCCTAGACCGTGTGTGTTTATCCCTGGCAATGGAAAGATAGCCTTCTAAAACTGTGATGTGAATTGCTCTGTATCATCTCTAGTTCAGGTCATTTGGATGGCGCTAGAACGTATGTATTTGACTTCTTAGGTTGTGATCCAGTGTATTGCATGTTGTGTTAAATCAGGGGTCGGGTAACTTTTTTGGGTGCTGCCCCAAAAGAATTTGTAGTAAAATGAATTTACCCCTGACTTTGAAGTACTCTGGGGGACAAACCAATTTACTTATAAAAATCATGGATATTAAAGACACAAAAAGTTTATATTGGGATAATGTTTAATTTTTTATTTCATCTACCATTAGGAAATAAAAGTCCGTCTTTTTGGCATGGAAATAGCATACAAGAAAAAATTGTAGGAAATTATATATTTATAAACAGAAATAAAACTAACTTTTTAGCATTACATGGCACACAAGCAAAATTATTGACTATGTCATTATCGTGTATTATAAATTCGTACAAAAACAAAATAGGAAAATGTTATTGAATCCACTATTATGGAGAAAAATGTTTACCCTTTCTGGCATGAGAATGGTACACAAATAAAACTAATGAAGAAATTATTGAAAACTTGAATATATCAGCTCCCTCAGGCTTTGGAAAAATGATACTGTTTCATTTTTGATACAATAATTTCAATATCAGGGATTTTTGATGTCACTGCTATCTTCATGCTGTCTTCAGGATCCAACCGGTTTCTGTATTTTGTTTTTAGATTTACAAGGGTAGAAAAACCTTGTTCGCAAAGGTATGTTCTTGAAAAGGTAGCAGCATTTTAGTTCTTCCAAATGTGCAGCTTTTGACATCCAAAAACTTGAATGGTCATCCTTGGTCTTAAATTCCATGCTTGTTTCACTGTTGGAATGCAGTTCAATAAGCTCTTCTGCCAATCCTTCAGGCTCTTCAGGCAAATCAGCCAGTTCACATTTGAAGGGATTTACAACTCAGCTGACAGTATGTGAATCAAGCTCTGGAAAGTAGTCACAGAACCTATTCCTAAGTTTGGTCAGGTGCCTTGTGACTGATTCCTTCATGTCACTAAGACTGCAGTCTTCACATTCTTCCAAAAACCCTGCCAGGTTTGGAAAAACAGCAATCTTATTGGCATTTACTTTTTGGTTCCAATACTGAAGCTTTGATACAAATGCTGGAATTTTTTCCCTGGCTAAGATGAGATTGATTTTCTTTCCTTGCAATTCCTTGTTCAGGGCATTTACATGCCCCAAAATTTCAGCTAAGTATGCAAGAAGAGCTAGCCAGGTTGATTTTCTGAACTTCTCTGCAAGTGCGGGTTTTTGATCAGTCAGAAATATTTCATGTTCGGTTTTAAGAGCCCACACTCTATTCAGGACATTTCCACGTGAAAGCCACCTCACTTCTGTATGGAAAAGAAGGGTTGAATATTCAGCCTCTCCATCCTCACATAAATCACGAAACATCCTCGCGTTTAGTGCATGCCCTTTTACAACATTGACAATTTTAATTACATCATTCTGTTGTTTGGCCAAAGCCACAAAACCAGTGACGTGACCAAGCATGGCAGGAGCTCCATTAACTGATACTGCAATACAATTTTCCCATTTTAAATCAACACTTTGTTTTTTGAAGTATGCATCAACCTTATTGAACACATCAATACCACGAGTTCTCAACTCAAGAAGAGAACATAGCAACATTTCTTCTTCAATTTCATCAGAACCCCTGTATCGAACGTATACCATCAGCTGCGAATTGCTACTGACATCTGTAGTCTCATCAAGTTGAATGGAAAACTCTTTACTCTTTTTTTACTGAAGAAATCACTTGTTCTCTCACATTTTCTGCCAAAATGGAAATTCTTTCTTTAACAACTCTTGCAGACACAAGCAGTGTATTCAGTTGTTTAGCTACTTTCTGCCCACACATTATTTCTGGCATTTTCACAGCCACCGTTTGATTAAGTCTTCACCAATAGTATGTGGTTTCTTGTTTCGAACAACCAACCATGCCACTTTAAAACTAGCTATTGCTGCTGAACGTTAGTCAAACGTTGAACTCTAGTTATTTTCTTTTGACTGTTTTTCTAGATTCTCAAAGTATTCCCGTGGTTTGCAAGACAGACGTGAATGAACCTTGTCCAATTGTTTCTTCAGTTTATTCTTTTTGAAAGACTCGGGAGTCAGTACTTTCATACAGACGACACATTGAGGTCTCATTTGTCCTTTGTAATATATTTCTGTGAAGCCATAATTAAGGAACTCTGCCTGATATGTCCTTTTCCTTGCCAATGCCATCTGAAAATGAGAGACAAATCTATCACTTTTTTAAGGTCTTTTGACTTCTATTTTTGAAAAAGAAAAAAATATTTAGTGACGAATTTAAGAGTTTAAATTAAAACTTTAAAATAACATAACATAAAATCAAACTACATGAAATCTTCTTAAGTAGAGTTAAACTCGTTAAAAAACTTACTTTTAATATAAAATAATTCATTAAAATAAAAATAGATAAATAAATGATTACCCCTAAAAAAGTGAGAAACTGTTAACTAAATAGTTGATGAGACAATTAGTCCCGTTACAAATAAACTAAAATATCCTAAAGTCTAAACTAATCTTATTTTTATATAATTAACTTTTGTTGAATTTTAATCACAAAAGTCTATACAGAAACGTAAATATTATAGAGTATATCATAACTCACCTTATGTAAATAATTATTATATCACTTGATCAACTCTACTATTTCCTCAACTACTATGAAAGAGGCATTTTCAAAACATGGCATAATGCCACTTAATTAGGAGAAATGTTGCCAGATTTTACCAAAAAATAGAAGAAAGGCTCCTCGATGCATTCTTTTTCCCCAACTTTTATATCCGTTTGCCTCACTTAGCACATCCACATCCATAGCACATCCATTACCCCCCATTTTTCTAAATTACCCCATTTGGGGTAATTTACCCCTGTTTCCCGACCACTGTGTTAAATAAAGGTAGGTATTGGGAACAAACAAATAATAAATGACGTCTGAGATCAGATATTTGTATCAAGTTGTTGATGACTTTTTAGCATGAAAGTCTGTAAAAATAAAAACTATTTATTTTAATAGTATGTATCCTCGGCTTTGACTGAATGGAACAAAAATTTGTCAAAATTTCTCGTCGAAAAGAATAGTTATGAAAGATCAACGTTATGAAAGATCAGCAAGGACCGCATCTTCATAATGCGAAACACCGCGGTATAATTGATGATATAATTTAGTATGTACTTCGATGAATCTTTCAATCAAATGCAAAGAAAAATTTCGGGAATTCAACAAACCAACAACCATGGGAGAGATGCACTCCGAAACGTTTGATCATGGAAGGCAACACTTAGAATGCGTCCTTCAAAGAACCTCTGCTTTAATTGATCTCCGGTATCGAGTCTTTGTGATAATATGAGCGTTTAGACCTTGGTCTATGGCACCTTGGAGATAAGGCGTCATCTCATGGCCCATCTTTCTTTACATCCCGATTCAATAATAATCATCACTCCTTTCTTGCTGGAAATCACAATTCCAATCTTCGACCCTTTCAACTTTCCTCTAACTTTACAGCCCGTGTTTTCTTTCACCAGGGACGTTTCTCTTATGCGACCCCGACCACAACCCCACTCCACCCCACTCCTCAGCGTCGTGATATACACTAGCATCCCATTCGATCCAGATTCGCTTTCAACGCCCCTCCCATACACCTCTTCCAGATTGGGCCTCTCTCACCCCTTGAATCCCTACGCTCCGCATTTGTTTTGCCTCGGTGATCGTGATTTCTCGGTATTTGCTCCTAGAATGTGAAATAAACACCTGCCTCTTATAGGTTCACCCCCCGTCCCTCACCCACACACACTCTGGGTTCCTTTTCTTAGATGGTAGAGAAGCGCTGTGCGATAGCCTGTGGCCTTAAAGAGCGCCTTACTAAAACGTCTTAAATTGAATTTCTTTTCTCAAACAATGGCGTCAACATTCAAGATGATAATCCAGATGTAACAAATGTTAATATCACTGATAAGGAAATTAAGGGAATCGTCCAGAAAAGTATGTCTACCATAGATTCAAATGAATGGGCCATTAGCAGTTGAAAGGATTCAGTATACAACTTATACGAGTGTACAATGAATTCAGATCATTTCGTAATATCAACATTTATTGATTTCTTAATTTTCATATCATTGCTCAATAAATTAATATAGATGTATAGTCATATTTTTTTGCCTTTTATTGCTTTTGTAACCGCTTTGATGGAGCACTTCAAAGTTTTTATATTTATATTTTAAATAATATTTCTCCTGCAAGCCATTAATGTTCATTTTATGTTTTTCTTTAATAGGTAACCCCCCAAAATTGGTTTCTCCTTTAACTTTGCCATTGTGTAGCGTATATTTCACGTCTTCTGTCAGTAGACAATCAGATTCACAATGAAACATCAAGGGAAGACTTGTAGTGTGTTTTTTCCCTTCAAAACTTAAGGACTTTTATTCACGAGGCATTGATAAACATTGATCTCGTTGGTAAAAGAGCGTTGATGCGGATAAAAACTATTTTGTAGAATAAGTTCTATTGTGTAAACTGTTTTCATTTAGCCAAATAGGTTAAAAAACCGCCAAATTTCTTGGACATCTGATATACACTGTATCTTGCTATAGCTGTGTTGAGGAGTTTAAAAAAAAATTAATTCGAATCAAGATTTTCTAATATTAGTTGGAAGGGCTTCTTGAATTTGTGTACCCGCTTGTGATAGTTGGTAAACCCTAGTTTTACTTTCTTCTCAATAGTGAGACCTTCCAGTGGAGTAGATCCTCCGAAGCCAGATTTCAATTAATCGAGTCAATTTCGAGGTAAACCGATGGGGAAATTGGGGTTTTCACCGTTTGAAGCGGCGCTTAAGTTTACTGATGAGATTGTAGGAGCCATCCATAGTGAGCATTTTCACTGTAAACGCACAAACACCATCACATCCTTCCAACCCAGTTTCTCACCTTACTAAAGAGAGTTGGGGAAAGGACCTCCCTTCATTGCCAGCCTCCCCTCTCTGCCAAAAAGAGGGGATAATCTACGAAATTCCCTATACATTTCGACGAGACCAAAATACTTATCACGGAGACGAGAAAACGAGCTGTCTCCAGTGGAAACAGCCCCCACCGACCTCACTGGAAGCTGTCCAAACCCGACTCCAGGCTTGTGCGCGCGACTGAAAGGAGTAAATGTGCTGGAATCGTCATAAGTGTATATATGCTATGTGCGTAAATGACTATTCGTCTTTATATGTTGGGTATGGGCAGCTATGTGGAGTTTTATACATGCGGTTTTATTGTAAATGTGTGCGTATAGAGAGGCAGGTGTTCATAAATACAGGAGAAAGGAAAATCTAGATGCATGTATGTATGTTTGCGAATATACTCGAGGGAGAGAATATGTTTTCTTATTGGTCGAGAATGTAAGCGATAAATTGTGAGGTATGGACCATCATATGATTTCTTTTAAAATGAATGTTCTTTATCTTTTTCCTATCCCTATTTTTTTCCATGATCGCTTGAAACCTATTTCCTAGAATCAGACTTTACTCGCTGGTAACTCCCATGAAACGTATTCTTTATTTCGCCATTCCTTTTTCCCATTAGCAACGAGCTCATTCGCTAGAAAGAGTTTCTCCCAAATATCGACAGATGCCTTGGTCAAATAGGCAAATTAAATAATGTACAAATACGCGAACGGAAATGATGTCCTAAAATTATAAAAATAGTAATATTGGTGACAACCGTCCTGGGACTGTTATAATTGCTATGAAAGGGATTAGTTATGGTGTCTGAACGCAATGATTCTGATGGTCAGCTTATATAGTGGCAACATGGTCAATATAGTTAGGAAATTAAAAGAAATTTGCAAATGACTTCACCGTCAAAGACGACGAATTTCTCTGCTTTTGCGGACATGAAATAGGCCACTATATAAATAAAATGAAATTTTCTAAAGGATCGGAACCTGATAAAATCTATTCACTTCATATGGCCGACTGAATCCAAAGTAATAAAATCCAGTTGCACATTTTTTTATTGAACAGTTAATTTAGTATAGTTCCTTGGAAGTTTAAAGAGACTAATTTAACCTTGACTTTCAACAATGGTTGAAAAACTAATCCCGTTAATTACCTGCCCATTTCACTAACTTCTATGTATAGTGAGAAAACTCTTTAAGTCTATTTATAGGAGATATGGTGTTTGTTGGTTGCCAATTTATGGGAGTAGCCAACTTATATGAAGGTGAATTAAGTATCTGACTTCAAGGATAATTTCTTATCAAAGGTTTCAGAGTAAATCGAGGTAAGAAGAGCGTTGCAAAAATACACTTTATTCTAATATTGGCCTAGGAATGGGGCAAGCGGCACGTCACCAAGTTACTTTGCCGTCGACTAGTAGTCTATATATTCAACGCGGAATATTAAATTCTGAGTGAATTTAAAGGTGAATTTAAAGGAGGAACGTGAAGGAGATAATTTTCTTAACGACAGTAATCTAATAATCCTAATAATGCAATAATCATTCTAACTGAGCTGCTCCGACTAAATATATGCTTATTTTCTGGAAGGCGTGGCCTAGATTCATCCGTGGGATGAGCTTCATTTGTCAAGTTTATTGGTCTCCACCCCTAAGGCGGAGCTACCGATAGCTGTGTATGTCGAATTACTTACATATCTCAAGTTTTATCTATATAATAGGATACGCTCGTGGCAGCTTTGTGATACCTTTCCTTTTGGTCAACGGGTGTATTTACCCAGGTGCTTCGTAGACTTCCGTCGTTTGATAAATTCATTCTGAAACTCGAATTGTTGGTTTATGCGTTGTCTTATTGACACAGGTGTCTTTGACCTTTCGCGCGTTCGTACATTCGTGTGTCCCGCGCGCACTCCCAACGGTCGCTTGCTGTCTATATATATACATTAACAAATATATTTATATTCCTTATTTTTTGTATGCAAATTCATTTCCTTATTCCAATTTTAGACATATTACTTTATATGTGTGGAACATGCTGGGATTTAATAAGAGCACCGCGTGTCCATTGTGTAGTTTTTCGCTGGCCCTTGGAATCTTGTAAATTGGTTCCAGTTTGATTGCCGAAAAAGGAATAATAAAAATTTCTAACAAAAATTCGCACCCAAAAAGTATTCATGTGATAAAATTTCCACATCCATATATTTAAATTATATGGTTTAAATTATGAATTTTTATTTTTAATTTGGACTAGTTAGGAATAGTCTAGAATGTTCTAACAAAAATTTCTTCAGCATCACGAATTCAAGTCTTGTTCCTTCCTCAAGCAATCTGCATGGCGAAAGTTGTCTTGCGAATTCAAATCTAAGATGATCAACAAGAAGGTTTCAGAGGAAGTCAATTTTTATTAAACTACAGCGAAGTTAGTAATAAAAAAAATTTAGGGAATTTGGAACATCTGCAAATCTCCCCCTCAATCTGGCTATCCTCTGAAAACTCCACCCAGTACGGTTCAGATGAGCCTCAACTCTGTTAAAAATGTTCCAAGGATGACTGAAAGGAGGAATGCGTGTGTTCAATATGTTGCATAAAGCGGTAATGCAAGGACATTGTTCGAGGAAGACTCATTAATTGAAAATAAAGAAGCATTTGGACAAAGATTTAATTTTTTGGAGCCATGTTATATGGCAGATGAAAGGATGATTTCGTTCGGCACAAATGATGCCAGGTAGGTTTGGCGTAAAAGTGGTAAGGTTGGCCTTCTAAAACACACTGTTCCCACATAAAACATGGAAATCGATCAATTTATTGTTATGGAGCAGTTTATGTGCAATAGGCGTTGGTACACTTCATCAACTCGACGGAACGATGGATAAAGAATACAGAAAGATTCTGTAATATTATCTGAAGAGTGATGATCTTTAATTGGCCGAAGAAGATGGTGTGTCCTTCAACACGACAACTGCACCAACCTCACATAGAAATTGGTTACTTTCGGGTTGAAGGAAAATACAATAAGAGTTTTGGTTTGGTGATCCCATGCAACAAGCTTCAATCGGCTATAAAATTTATGTCTCTCCGTGGTCCGTGCCCATGCAAGACCACCCAAAACATGCAATTGAAAAGTTTTGCATAAGTGAGTGGAAAAGAATTTCATTCAAACTTTGTTTGAACCAAATCACCAAATCAAAATATAATAATCATTTGAGACGTCATTAACCCCCAAAGTTCATACTATTAACTTAGTTACCAAATTGTATATGGGATGAATACTCTTTGATTGAAAAGTTTAGTAATTAAAACTATTATTCTTTTATTTCTCTATCAATCGTGCTGAAATGTTGAGTGTGTCTCGTAATACATTCGTCTTAAAGGCCCCAAATTTAGTTATTCTGCAATCAACCAACCATTCATGAACAATGTCCAAAACATGGGATGGGAATTATTTCTGGAGCAAGTTTATTACCACGACGAGAAAATCTGATCTTCCCTGGCGATGAATAAGAAAATCAGTCGCTTGATGCAGAGGATGTTGAAGGTCGTTTGAAATCGTGATCGACTGGAACAACCCCCCCAAAAAAAACTGAGAAATATTGTTAGTGGTTTTACCACCCATCTGGACTCGTTTTGAACCCTTTTATTTTCTAGTGGGGACTTACATTTTAACGAGGAATCCAAATCACGGTTATCTACAGTGAATAGCACCCGCCATTAATTCAGCCCAAATCAGAGCTCCAGCCGATAACTTCGCAATAATTGGCGCTGTGTTTCTACTCGGCTAAGGTGTAACCCACTTGACCAGCCAAAAATCCCATTAGAATCAGTAACCGATATCTCCCCTCCCCCATCCACCCTACAAGCGTATTTATTGAATCTCTTAACACTAATGGTAGATAGAGTAAGGGGAAGGGGCTGATGACATTGAGCTTCGAAGAACCACTTCACAAAAAATCCGCTTCGCAAGTGCCATCTGGAGATACGAGTTTCCTCGCCTGAAACTTTAGCAATTTTCTTTCCCATTTTCCATAACAGAATTCAATCTTTTTTTAAATTGTATCAAATATGAAAAAACATCGCTGGTTGTAACTAAATTTTCTTCTTTTTTTGGCTATCTGGACGTTTGTGTTGTGTGGTTGCGATCTAACCTCGTAAACAAGGTTTAAACACACGATGCCTTTTGGGGTTAGATTCCTTTCCTCTTTCTTATCATTATCAGTGATCAATTTTGATAAGATATAAGAAATTTAGATCTGCGAATTACAAAGCTAAATTACATGGGTGCAGAACGTTTAAGGAAATATTAGGTGTAAACCCGTCCTTTTTTATATAAGCTGTTTGTTTTAATATGGTATACACCACTCTTATTCTTATTCTTATTATTATCCATAACCCTATATTTTTAGAACGTGATTTTTTTAATATTTTGCGATAAGGGCAGAGGAAGAGAGAGATGAGAGGGTAGGTGAACATGGAGATGAGGGGGGTAGAGATGATCACAATCGATTTGAAAGATCAAATAGCCCCAAGGCCAAGAGCCTGAAGGGCTAGAAACCAGCGAAGCGAAGCACAAGCTCCCCGTATGGGGAGAGGGGAGTCGCGAAGCCATTGATTGTTACTATTATTATTATCATTTATATTATTATTATTATTTGCAGCGTTGCTGGAGCACAGCGAGCCCCGGGTTGATTTCGAGGTGGCGTTCACGACGCTGGGTGCTTGCACAGCCGGACGACACATCAGGAAGTCCCGGATCCGAAACCTCCTAGACATCATGATGGACCAATCTAAGATTCACTCCATCGGTGAGAGCTCGAACCCTACATATTAAAACGAAAAAGATAGTAGGGGAATATTTTGGTTTATAAATTCAAGAGGCGAATATGGTCGAGGGCAAGAAAGTCTTCCAAAGGCGCTTGGTAAAGAGAGTGGGGAAGTTCGTGGAAGTAAAAATGTATAAGAGGTACATAAACCGAAACATCAACCACAAAAAGCTGTGAAAAACTGTGAAGTTGAGTTTAAAATTGATAAAAAATAATATAGTTTAATATGAATAAAGATAAAGGTGAGGTTGGTGTATTGGCGAAGAGCAGATGAAATTTCACCACTCGTGACGCAGCCAGTTTGTACGAAAGGTAGGCTCACATGCCCCAAACCCGTTTTATGCATGATTAGTAAAAGACCTGCCGCCCTCCCCTTTTCTCTCCACTACCTGTAAGAGAAGGATACCCCTATGCCAACATTTATTTCTAACTATGATTAGTAAGAGACGGTTGCCCCATGAATTTATCCCTTTCTATCCTAAACTACTAAGAGACAGATGCCTTATTGCCTTCATCCCTTTCTCTTTTCAACGAGTAAGAGACAGATACCCCCATCTTCCTATATTTATGGATAGAAAGGGATGCAGGATTAAGGTCATCTGTCTCTTACTAGTTATTGATAGAAACATATGAAGGCATTGGAGGATCCGTAAACAAAATCTTTACCCCAATAATACTTCAAACTATCCTCCTTTCTTACAACTTCCGTTCATATTTAAGGCTCTTGAGAGGTTAGTCGCTACCCGCATCACTTAACATCTATCCTCCTCTAGCATCGATGAACCATTCGATTCGGGTTTCAATGCAGATCACAAGTCTGATTTAACTCTCCTACATGTGACTGATCAACTACGCCGCGAGGTCGATGATGGGGGGTTTTCAATTCTAGTGCGTCTTGATTTCTCAACATCATTTGACACTGATGACCATTATGTTCTTCTTCAGCCATTTTCGTAACTTTGCGTGTGTCTCTGAACTACTATTCACTTGTTTTGCTCTTATCTGTCATCTCGTACTCATTCTGTTCACATTGGGTTGAAGATTCTCGAATAGCTGTTGTATCCTATAATGTTCCTCAGGACTATGTCCTTAGCCCGCTCCTTTTTTTCATATTTGCATCGTTCTTCCTGGCCTTTATCCGCGTCGCCTAAGTCTATCCTTCCATTTTTATGCCGATGACCTCCAAATATTTCTTTTATCCTCCCCAAACTAGTTCGCTGTACCCGAACCATCACCAATTTTTATCCGCATATGACTAAGTAGCGGCTATGGGATAACTTTTTCAAACTGAACCGTGACATAACTGAGGTTCTTTTGATAGGCACCAAAGCAGATTTTGCTCACTGTGATAAATACAGTCCCCTCTCTCAATCTATTTGTCTCTCTGATCGTGTTCTCTCATATCAGAAACCTGAGTGTTTCTTTTGATAGTTAACTTTATTTCAAATCACATGTTACTAATATCAACGAATCGACTTTATGCTTTCTCCGTCACCTCAATCGTTTCCGGTCTAACTTTGGCCGAAACAGTTTCGAGATAACCATTCGTGCCTTTTGTTACCTATCGCCTCAATTACTGTAATTCTCTTCTAACTGTGCCCCCCTCCCCACAGTTAGGAGTCAGCACTTTCTGGCCAACTATATATATATATGGGTCCCTTACAAGCGTTAGAAGATTGCATGGACCGATATTCCATCTGCATGTTCATAAAAAGCAACGAAACTAAACTTTTTTTCAAACGAATGTAACTATAGATGAAAAATGTATTGTCTATGATAAGATAAAGCAGAAAAGTTCCTTGGGATTTACATGCTAATTTTCCAAAGGTGCGACCAAAGAGGAACATTAAGGCAAAAAAAGTTAAGCTTGTGTCTGGTGGGATTCAAAGGCATTGTTTATTATGAGCTACTCATAACAATCAGGCTATTTATTCTGATGTGTACTACTGCCAGCTAGAGAAATTGAATAAAACGAATTCAACATATGAGGCCACATCTACCCAAAAGGTAAGGGTTTATGTTCCAACAAGACAACGCCAGACCTCATGTGGTTTGGGCTACCATTACCAAGTTACATGAGCTTGGGTGGGATCTCTTACCGTATCCACCGTATCTTCCTACAATGCACGTCTGAATTTCATTTTCTTAGTTGCCTGCAAATTTTCTTGAGCGGAAAATGGTATTTTTATTTATATTCTGACAAAAATCGCCTAGATAAATTATTTTCCTCCAAAGCAGCATAGATCTATGCGGATGGAATTATGAAGCTGCTGAATAGATCAAATGAAGTCATTAACAAAAGGAATTGTACTTTGATAAATAACAAAAAATTATAAGATGAATAAATTTTATTATTTCTGCCAGGTGCTCTTTGCGCACAAAGCATTGTATATTTAGGGGAATGTGCAGCCCGGAGCAGTTGATGCATCGTTTTGCCCTGTCTAAGCGCATTGCGAGGATAAAAATTTCTTTTCCATGAAGTCAGTCGCTAGTCGGGTGGTTTTCCACCTTGTAGCAAAAGAAACAGGTCTTCAGTTGGTACTATTTTTTCTTTACAATTTGGTCAGAAGAAATCACAATGTAAAGGGTCTTTCAACAAGGACTCTCGAGCTCTGTCAGGCGATAGTGGCCATGTTGTTGAAGCGACATCTGATAATCTCACTGTGAACTGTTCAGTAGTACTTGGCAAGTCAGGATGAAAGGTTGAACAGCGTGTGCAAATCATCAAATGTTTTTAGCAAAATCAGTGCTGTGTTCGACAAACGTTCGCGCATTACGGGATTTTTATCCTCGCCACAATCGTCCTGCCGAGTCCACTGTTTGACGCTTGGTGGCCAGATTCGAGACAAAATGGTCGATCAGCAATCAGCCAACACCTGTAGGTCACCGAAACGCAAGGTCTGCGGGAAATATCGCTGCCTCAAATGTGAATGTACGGGAAAATCCGAGGAGGTCAATTTCTCGTCGTTTACAAGAACTTGGCCTTTCTGCGACTTCAGTTTGGCGAATTATGCGTAGGGACTTGGGTCTGCACCCTTACAAAATCCAACTTACCCAGGAACTTAAGGTAAACGACCATAGACAACGCCGTGTGTTCGCTGATTGGGCTCTAGAACAGTTAGAAGTTGCCCTAAATTTCCCAAAGAAAATCATCTTCAGAGACAAGGTCCATTTTTAGATGAATGGATTTGTGAACAAGCAAAATTGTCGGATTTAGGACGAAAACAATCCACATGAGATACAGAAACACCAATTGCATCCCAACAACGTCACTGTTTGGTGCGGATTTTCATCTAATGGAATTATCGGTCCATATTTTGGGGGAGAACGAAGATGGTATTGCCATAACCGTCGATGATAAACAACTTCTTGTAACCTCAACTGGATTATATGCCTGATATGAATACTGACGACCTGTGGTTCCAACAGGACGGCGCTACGTGCCACACTGCGCACGCCACGATAGACATTTTGCACCAGCGATTTCAGGACACGGTCATCTCGCGCGGCGGCAACGTCAACTGGCCACCGAGATCATACGATTTAACGCCATTAGACTACTTTCTTTGGGGCTACCTTAAATCGCAGGTCTATGCGAATAATCTGCAAACAGTTGATGTCCTCAATGTCAACATAACGAACACCATCCAGCAAATTTAGCTATATTTATGCGACAAAGTCATCGAAAATTGGGCCTCCCGAAAACGTTTCACCAAGCTAAGCCGCGGCGGACATTTGAATGACGTCATATTCTACACTTAATGCCATAAAATTTACTTTCAAATTTAAAATAAATTGAGTGCATATATCACACACAACTTGTTTTATTTAAATTTAAAAATTGAGCGACCTTATGGAAAGACCCTTTAGAAGAGCATGAGATCAGTTTTGCTGGCCTTTCCCCCTCTCTTCATTTTTTCAAATACTATCCTTAAGAAGTGGATGAGAGCTCGAAACTTACCTCGGTTGCTTTAGCCCAGCGATAAATCTTTTCGATTTCGACTTGTATGTTATTTCAACCCTACTCTCCTCAACCATGGGTCCACCTTCCTACATATGATCTGGTGATAGCGGCGGCTAATCAAATGAACCGAGCTCCTGAATGACGGTGGCTGATGTCAGTTTTCCGAGGTCTGCTTGAGTTTAACAGATTGCGGTATACCTCAAATCCACCTCAACTAGCCTATTGAGTCCGATTTCCGATTTTCAGTTTATTGTTTCGAACACTCTAGTTTTGCTGGGAGTCTCTGTTCCTTTCAACCATAGGGGGATCCGAAGGTCTAAGAAATCTTCTGCACAGTTCATTCCAGCTATGGTTCATTAGAACAGGAATCCCCCCCCCCCTCCCTGCTTCCTTTTCCGCTTTATTTTCTTCTCCAAAAGCTAGGTAGATACAGTAAGAATCTCCAATCAATACACCTCAGCTTGTCTAGTGCTTATCAAAGGCGTCAAAAAGAGAAGTAATCCTCTAATCAGTCCGACAACAGTTGATCAGGGCCCTAGTGTCAGGAACTAGTTGGACCTCAAGCCCTCTTCACCGCTTCTCCCCAAGCAAGACGGAAAAAGGAAAGCTAGAAAGAGGAGGAATCTCCAATCAGTCTGCCGCTCCCTGTCAATAATTTAAGGGCAGAGCAGGAGTGGGTATCGGGTTGGTGCTTGGTTGGCTGATGTGTATTGCTAGCTAGGGCACCAGAGAGGGGTCTTGATAAATTCCTTTTTTAAGTAAAGTAGGACTTTTCTTCTCCATCTTGCCTCTTTTAACATGATGATGAGAACTCTGATGATAACGAACCAAAATCAAAACAGTGAATAGAAATGAAATGAAAGGAAAGTTGGAGGGTGTGAGACAGATAAAGTTTGGCCAAGCCCCGACCCCCACACACATCATCTGGCCATCCTAGGATGGGCCGAGATGTGTGAGGACTGGATATTAGTAAAGGAGACAAGAGTAGAGAAAGGCAAGCTTTAATACTGTTAAGACTACGGGTGGTAGGAGGCAAGCAGATTTCGTGCTGAATCTTCACATTTATTGCTGTATATATAACCTCACCATTTTTAATTCTATTAACTTCTGACTACTGACTTTGGAGAGTATATGCCAAAAACCTTCAATTGTATACAAAATAAAAACTACCTACTACGTGATTTAGACTTGGCTTACCTACTCCAACTTTATCCTACTTTTCCGGATAATTGAGTCAGCTATAGCAGCCTATGAGTTCTCTCAGATTCCAGCAAAATCAAACACCGTCGTGTACCTATGGAAACCCACGATCTCAAAGTGGGTATTTAATAAAGCTGAGGGACTGAATTGAAGTGGTTGTGTAAACGCTGTCAGAGCTAAGTACATCTTCATTGATAGTAGGGATTTCCCTTAAATTTAATCCCCTTCCTGTCCCTTTTTTTCAATTAGCTTGCGCTAAAATAAAATCATAATATGACAATGGAAACAATAAGAATTTCTCTGTAGACTATCTTTGATAGAGGACAATTTTTTAAGTAATCTTCGGACGACAACTTAATATTTCAGTAATTAGATTTCTGGATAATATAACTGGTTATGTGGCTCTCTGCCAGAATCAAAAGGATGATGAGACTTTGACCGTTGAAAATGCAAATAGGTTCCTCCGAGAGATAGACTTACATCTAAAATTACGACCTAAGTTCTTACAAACTACTGTGTAATAAACCGGAGATTCGACCCTTAGGATATAAAACAGGAAATTGAACGTAACCACAACTGTGTCCAATTTCAGGACGTTAAAAAATAAAAACCGACACATATCTAATTAAGATCGTGTTTTAATAAACTTTCCTGCCACTGAAACTAAGGAAACCGGACTGCTACTCTTCACGTCAGAGTCTGTCCCGAGTAAATCGAAAGTTTGCCTTCAATGGAACCGATAGTTCCATTCAGAATGTGGTTGCGAGGGCTACACTTGGAAATTTTGTGTAAACACTGTCAAGAATTGGTAAAACTGTGGCGAAGATACCAAACTATGCCCCTATCATGTGTACTGAAAAAGAATATTGTTAAGGGAAAAACGGAAGTGAGAAAACTAGATGAAGGAAAAATGCTGAAAACAACATAAATATATATCTAAGTAGCTAAAGGAGCAGTAAACGTGGTAGGTAGATCGCCCCCCCCAAAAAAAAAACTATCTGCATATAAAAAATGAGAACTCCACCAAGATAATGACTTTTACCTAGTAAGCCAACATTATGAATGCTACACGACCAGGATGCTTCCGAAAAGAACTTAATATGATGTTGATAACAACGGACCGCATAAGGTGTGGTTTCTGAAGACCCTTTCTCGGGTGAAGTACAATTCGCATTCAATTTCAACACCAGTCTACTCTAATGAACAAAATACTACTCTTTCGAGCGAGAGACCACTCGAGACTCCAACTAGAAGAAACTAGACGTAAATTAATCACATATGATATCTAACAGGACAACCACAATCAAACTCAGCATGTAAATGCGCCCTTTCCTCAAGTTGTACCTCTGGAATGTACTTCTATATCGAGACAAACCTCTCGCTCCACCAAAGTTCTAAATATGCGTCCGTTAGTTCCAAGGAAAATATGTACACTTTCTCTTTAAGAAAACTATTTATACATATGTTTACCTCAGAAGTCTTCCCAGATTACATTTCTACCAAAGATATAACCGAAAGTTTAACCTCAGGAAAATACCAATGAAGTCATCATTGCGGAATTCGAGGCAGATGATGCCCTACAACAGTAGTTCCTAACCAGTTTGGCTTATGGACCAATTAGGAGCATGATTTTTCCTGTGCTCGACTCCCATATGGATTTTTATCAGTAGTTTATATGCAGATTAACTTAATTTTGCAAAAACTAAAATATATAAGGGATATTAAAACAACTATTTTTATTCAGCTACGATATTATTTGTCACATATGACTATAATCATAACAAATCTAAATTGTAGCTAACAAAAATTTAATAGCCCTTTAAAATAAATAATTTTTTCTATAAAAGATAAAATCCTTTAGCAAAATCAAATAAATAGATCTTTAAATCCTTATTTGTTCAGAGCAATCCTTGTGACTCATGCATTTTCGCAAGTTTTTCAATATCAGGATCTGCGGTTTTAAGAGAAGATCACCTCTACTTACTATTTCCAGGCGGTTGAGAGCTTCTGCTAGTAACTGTGACACTTTTCTAAACCTGGAATCAACCAGAAAAGCAGTAGAAAAAGCAGTGAAATACACTTTTACTCTCTGCCCAAATTGTTTGGTATTTCATAGCAATTTCACTACTTCTCGATAAGTTACTGAAGTTACTGAATCCATCTTAAATTTTGCCTGTCAGATTAGATTACTTTATAACTAAATAAAGCTCTCTTCTGATATCATATCAACATCAACTGCATTAATCCCAAATGGGTCCACCACCCAACCAGAAACGTTAATTTCTAGAAGATCTGTGAACCTAACTTCTATACCACGGTGCACTTTCTGCAAATGATCAATGTATACTATAATATAATCATCTTTCAGCTTTCCTCAGAAGTTTCGAGGGTTAGAAACACTATTTATTAATCTATTAATATAATTTAAAATGGAATTTAATTATATAAATTAAAATAGTCTTTGGACCTAATTATAATTTAGGCTTCAATAGGTTGAATGTTGTGGCCCCCTTCATGGACTCTGTGGTCCTTATATGTCTTACCATTTCCCTGTGACGCCCTTCAAATGTGCCATGATACCCGGTTACAAAACCTTGCCCTATGGCAGGATGCAAACTACTTCAATTCTGACTCTGTCTACACAATCTCACTCAATGAGTTAAAAAAAAAGAATCGGGTGAGGCAGCACCTCTTAATTCCGCCCATCGAATTCAAACACAGAAACGCTATTCAGGAATCTTTTTTATCCTTACTAACCTTACCACTATGGATTCCTTTTTTCCCCAAGTTAAAAAATATTAAATAGGAATGTCAAAAGGTTGGAAAATGAGAGTGCAGTTTATGGTAATAGAATTCATAAAGTAGATCGCGACCTAGTACTACTATCCAAGAATGATATTAACGCAGCAAATTGTATAATAAAAATATACCCATACAAAGTTATCTCACTACCCATAGCACGAAATAATTTGATGGCGTTGTAATTGCGATAAGGAAAATGATCCCCTTTAGGGTCCTTCCCAATTGGAGGAGTCATACTTGACCATTGAGATCCAGACTTCCGATGGCCCTCTAACTGTGTATACAGGACACCAACCCCGAAGGCGTGGGTACATCCCGATCAACAACTTTATGTGTTTCTTTGGATATAAAAAATCAGTTAGTTTTTTCGGCTGATCTCAATGATCGTTCAAGAGCCTCTGACAAAATTACCTTTAAATGAACATGGCGCAATCTTGAGCTGCGTCTGGACCATTATGTCTTTAAAAGAAATTAACCTATTTTGAACCTCGGGCAGCCAATAAACCAGACATTTTTCTTATTAATTTAGATTTTCTCTTCCACATTTACAGTAAACCAAGCCCTATAAATCCTAGCGATCACCAGTCTACTCTAATAACTGTCTCAGTTAGCCCCATTCAGCTTCCAATTAAAGAAAGAAAGCCATATAAACTAGCCAACTGTGAATTATACAAAGACTTGGATAATTATGGCCTTAACCTTCTGTATGAGTCAACGCTAAATAAGATTATTGAGGAGCTTCAGAAACTTACTGATTCCTTGTTTGCTGTTGACTCAGAATCTGTACCCAAGTATTTTTCCGAACACTTTTTGCACCTACTCAATATGGACTCCAGAGATGTTCAGAATCTCGGCTGAATGACGAGCTACCTTCTCCCTAATGAGATACGAGGGATGTTCGAAGGAACTTAACATACATACCAAAGAGCTCCAAGACGTGTTTTAGCAAATGAACGAATTGATAAAAACATCTATTTGTACAACAAAGAGGGAACCGTATTGCCATAAATATAAGGGTGTATGCATCTTCCGAATTAAACAAACTCTTTCGTTTTATCAATATCCGTGAGAATAACGCAAGGAAAATATATGGCGCTACAGTAAAACCAAAACTACTCTATTCTTCCATATGACTTGTAGTAGAACTCCCCACGCATACTAAAAATAAAAATAACCTACATGTACAAGAGAACTCAACCCATTAAATTTAGAACTAAAAACCCAAGCGATCAAAGTCTAGGAGATAAACTTACCTCCACTCGAACCGGAATTTTTCCGGAAAAATATAAATCTACAAGACACAAGATGGTACAAATTTATCAAAATGTTCTTCCAATTTATAGTTAATCACCGAATATGTATATCCCGATTCTATGTTCACATTATTATGTCTATTAATTATGACTACCGGCAATGTTTCTGTTTAAGACAATTCCAAAGGCTTCAATATCGCCCACCGCGAAAAAATACCAATAATAAGGAATTGAGCAAATTTGAATCACTAAATTTAAAAAAAATAATACATAGAGATACCCTTTCATAAGAGATCGCTTTTTTCCTATATTAGTTTTCTCCATTTTCTCTCACTCTATAACGATCTGTCACATTTTCCCCATTGTTATGTGCAATGTCTATTCACTTGGTCCTAAGGATGACCCGCGATAGAGTTGTAAGAGGTTTTGGCTAATAAAAATATTTCATTTACCAGCCTTTTCTCTAGCCTCGCACCTTCTGAGAGGATTTTTAGTTTTAAAATAAAAAAGCTTCAGATTAAAATTAATAAAGTAACCGTAGCTGTCGAGTTCAACCAATCTTGAACTCAGCTTTGTCTCTTTCCACCGAGACATGATCAGTCTTGACATAACCTCCCTCTATTTCAGTGTTCCACTTAATTAGATCATTCCTTCTCTCTCTTTCTCGCGAATTCTCCTCTGTCAACCTCCTTTTTAACGGTTTAAAAAGAGATAATAAGAAAATACTCATTGTTGTCTCTCAAGCCAATTACTTCTTGTTTAATGACAAATTATTCCACCAAGTAGATGGCCTCGATATGGGTAATCCTTTTTTCGCCTCTCTAGCAAATTAATGTCTTCCTTAGAAGAAGAAGCGCTTAACAATTTCCCTCTTCAATTCCATCTTATATTTTACAAGGGATACGGAAATATCAAGATAGCCTTTTATGCTGCGAAAATTCCAACAAAGAAATTCTAGAGTACATTAATCAACCTCATTAATTAATTAATTAATTAGTGAAAGTGATGAATTGTGTGGTAGGTTTATAAAGGTGTAAAAATGGTTTCTAGTTTGGCCTGGTGTTAGGGCATCACTAGCATTCTTCTCATTTTTTCTTTTTAATAATAAAGTTTTCCTCCGTCATTAATGATGTTGACTGTCGTTGACAGCCAGTTTCCTCCATTATTATATATATTTTTCTCTTTATTATTTTCAATTTATTCTACCTTCTTAGCATTCGAGCCTTTCAAAGTTATCTAATATTCTGAATATCTCTATTTAAATTTTGTTGAGCTTTAAATTTATTACTTTCATTTGGGCACTTCGCCTCTTTTGGTCGATTTGAATTATGTTGATTAATTTTGATTTGATTGGGATTTGGGCACTTCGCCTCTTTTTATTCTACAGTTTTAATTTTTTAATTATTTAATATGGGCACTTTGCCTCTTTTTTATTTAAAGTTAATTAAGTTTTATTTTATACTTTGGGAAATTCTTTAATATGGGCACTTCGCCTCTTTTTTATTTCAAATTTATTAAGTTTTAACTATAATTTGGTCACTTCGCCTCTTTTTATTAGAATAATTTCTCTCTTGGGTTGGTTTCCTTTTTAGAGTCGGGTTCAGTACGGTTACAGTAATTTGATTTAGTGTACTAATAAGTATAGATTGGTAGTACTTCTTCTCTTGCACAGGTTCTACTGCTTGGGAACAGAGTCGTTCTACCAATTGCGCGTCTTCTATTTCTACGTATATTCAGGTTAAAGTTTATAGTTGGGAGTATCGCTTGGTCTATTTTATCCCATGTATTTCTCCCTAGCCTTTGGATCTCCGTATTGACCGGCTTTAGTCCAATTCTTTGGTTGTAGTTTCCTCAGCTTTCTTTTGACTAGGGAGACTCTGGTATTTATGTGAGCCTTATATCCAGATTTATAGAGTTGTAAGCTCAGGACTTTTCCCTCGTTGGAGTATAGATAGAGTTCGTTGTTTACGATGACGTCGTCAACTTTCCGGCGGTTCATTGGAATGATCGTGAACTTCTGGCGGTTGGTTTTAATTTTCGACTTCTTCTCATAACGGTTGATATTGTCAATTTCGACAGTTGTCGCCCTCGCCTGACTTCCAGAGTTCCTGAATGGACTCAGAACGATTTGGGTGATGTCATTTGCATATTTCAGATACATCGAATCGTACTTCACTGGAGCAGGCAGGTCAATTGTGTACACTAGGTACAGCAAAGGGCTGAGACAGCTGCCTTGTGGAACTCCCGCCTCGAGTTCGAATTCGGGTCCCTCGCAGCCATCGATCGCGATTTGGGCTCTCCTATCCGAGACATAGTTGCAAAGGACCCTTTCCAGGAGTGGGTTAAGCTGGAGGTTGAGGATCTTGAACTGTAGCCCTCTCAACCAAACCTTATCGAAGGCCTTCTTTACATCCCGCAGCACCACGTTTACGTACCTCCTCTCAGCTTTACTGCAAGCGAGTTTTTCCGCTAGGAGGGCGAGGGCTGTTTCCGTTCCTCGTCCCTTGCGGAACCAGTGCTGCTGAGGGTTGTGAGCTCCCAGCTAGGCTAGTTGTTCTTGAAGCCTGTCAGCTAGGAGTCTCTCGTAGACTTTTGCAACGAACTCCAGCAGGGCGATTGGCCTGTAATTTACTAGTTGATCAGGGGGTTTATCTCCCTTGGGTATGAAGATCACCTTCGCAATCTTGAGACCTTCCGGGAAGTAGCCCGTGTTCAGGGAAGCGTTGTAGATGTTTACGATTCCCTGAATGATCTGCTGTGGAGCGTTAACCAAGTTATTTCTGGTGATACCCGTCCAGCCTGGTGCCTTTTGTCGAAAGGCTTTTACAGTGGCCATGACGTCCTCTAATGTTATGGGACGTCCGTGGCCCGCCATCTCCCTGCCTTTGTTAGCTTGATGTAGTGGGTGCGTGCGATGCAATTCCTGATTTAGTTTTTTAATCAGTCGGCCTTCGAATTCCTGGTAGAACTCATCGTTTTCCTCAGGGGTAATCCTGAAAACGTGTATCCAGAAGTTCCTGAACATGTCCTAGAGAACCACCGGGTTCTCTATGTAGTTTCCGTTCTCCTTAATTCAGAGCCTTAGGTCTTGGTGTAAGTCCCTTTAATTTCTTGACTTGGTGACAGAACTTTGCCGGGTTGAGTAGGCTGTCGACTTTGGCTATCAAGTTGTTCCAAATTTCCTCCTGTTGGAGGTTGATGGCCTCTCTAAGCTCTGAGCTTAGGCGTCGAAGCAGCAAAGCTCCTTTCCTGGTTGGGACCCTCCCGTCTTACTTCTTCGTACACTTCCCTGTGAACACGAGCGATATATTTCATCTCCTCTGTCCATCTGGGCTGAGGAGGTGTTTTATACCCTGTTATGGGTATGCTTTCGCGGTCTGCATTTAGTATGGACGTTGTAATCCTTTCCAAATCCCTGTCAATCTCCTCTAACGACGCCGTGCTGAGGTCAGCTGGCGCATAGTCACTTAGTCGTTGCTTGTAACGATCCCAGTTGGCCAGGGCGTAGTTTTTCCGGAGAGGGGCTGGGAGCTGGATTGGTGCGAGAGATACTGTTGTGAGAATCGCTATGTGATCCCTAGGGATTGTTGGGCCTGGCTCACTATGGTAGTTGAAAGGGAAGCCTTCACTTTTTAGGGTTATGTCAGGCTTGGTTGCTGATCTGGAAGTGATATAGGTCGGAAAATCCGGCCCTATCCTTTGAATGTTTTTTCTTCCATAATTAGTTCCAAGTTTCGGCCTCTATCGTTGGTGCTACCATAGCCCGCCGCACAGCATCCTGGCATTGAAGTCTCCCCCTAAGAATGCCATTCTGCGGTGCCCGAACAGTGTGTAGAAGTTGCTTAACGGGAGATATGCTCGTCGAGGGGGTTGATATGCTGCAGCTATCACGAGGTCTCCTACCAGGGTATGTACTTCGATTGCCACAAAGGACTCATCAAGTTCTGGTAGTTGTTTAAAGAAGATGTTCCTCTTGACACGTATTGCAGCACCATCAAACCTTTCCTGGGAATGATTCTTCATGACTACTCTGTAGCCCGGTATTTTAATACGACCAGCTGTTGTGTCAATACCGTGCTCTGTAATGAGAATGATGTCGGGGTCAAGCACTCGGAATATGTTACCATATGCCGTGGCCTTCTCCTCCCATCCATTCACGTTAAGTGTCAGAATCCTCATTCTGTTGCTTACTCTCTCCATCTTCTGTCACTTAGTGTTTTTGGGTGACGTTTTTCTTCCTCCCGTTCTTCTTTTTCCTGAACTCAGCGTTAGAGATTTGCTCGCATGTGTTGTGATGTAAGGGCCTCTTCCACTGTTCCAGGGTCCACCTCGGAGTCGTATTCCCATTTGTAGATCTTCGATTTTATACCTTGGAAGATACTTCTGGACTCCATTTCCTCCGGGAAGGGGAATTGATCGCAGGCGTATATTCTCAGGTTGATATAATTCGCCCGCAATCTCTTCGCTCTCTTCTTTTGTCCCTTCTTTTCCTGGGGTTTAGTTGATTCAGTGTCAGAGGAATCTGAAGATTCCGATGAACTGCTTGTTTCTGAGTTTACTTGTTTCGCCGAGTTTGATTTGATTTGGGTGGGAGCAAAAGTTTTCGCCTCGACTGCTTCATTATTCGCTTTTTTGTTTGACTGTTTGCAAGTTTTAACTTGCTCTGCTGTCTGCTGTACATTTGGAGTCATCTGCAAATGCAGTACATCATCAGAAGGGGAGTTATCCGGGAACCACATTTGTTCCATCCCGTTTTTCGCCAGCATCTGGTTCAGTGCAGTCGCGAATGTGCCCGGGCGAGCCAGATTCATGACGTGCGCATGAAGTATGCACGTCATAATTTTTGTGGAGCCCTCGTTCTCAATTTTGAGGTACGTTTTTCTGGCGTCCACCTCTGAAATGGCTGCCTTAGCTGCCTGGGCGTAGGACGTGTTTGCCCTGCGCGTTTCTTCATTCTTTTTGGCGTCCTGCTTCTTCCTAATGATGTCCTTTTTTGCGGGGCATGACATGGCCATTGTTCTATGACCCTGCCCGCAGCTCACGCATTTTTCCGTGGTGCTGACGCAATTGCGCCAATTGTGACCCATCTGGCTGCATTTGGAGCACGTTTCTTGCGGCTCCTTGCAGTCCTTGGTGGCGTGGGGCTCCATCCTGTAGCACTTGAAGCAGTACTGGACCGGAGTGAACTCTCCCTTTTCCACCTGCTCCCCGCTAATTTTGGCGTTAAACATTAGCAGTCCATGCTCTTTTGCCTTCTGTGCCATGGTAGTCTCCGAGAAGACCACCTTGAACACATGAGTGTAGTCACCACCGTCCCTCCTATTTTTAAATTTGATGATTTCAGCTACCTTTGCCCAGGCCTGCCGTAGCTCTATCTCCTCTTTGATCTCCTCCGCGGTATGCTGCCCAATCAATATGTCCCCTAACGTTAAATAATAAACAGCTTGACTCATATTTTTCCTAGTTACTCTCATTATCATACGCAGTTTATTAATGTGCCCCTAACTAAATAATATTTTTCATTCCTTTACTCGAGGAACTTTAGTACGATTTTAAAAAGAAACAACGAACAGGAATATAATATTTCAAGTTGAATAATTATAAAAATCTGTGTGAACGAGTGTAAGTAATAATTACAATGCAATAATCTCTATATATTTTATTTAAATCAAATGAATGGAGGATTTGATAAAGATAATTTGTGCCTTGAGCATTAAAATGAGAGGTATGGCGGTATTTGGCAAGTATTTAAGGGATATTTCCCAAATGTCACAATGTCAGCAAATTAAATATGAAACTTATCTCTCTAAATAATTTTAATCATATAGAAAACAATATAATTCATGTGTTTTATTTCTGCTAAAAATAATATATCTATAATTAAAACTTATATTCGATAAAATAAATTCCAAAAATCTATTTTTGCATCTATTAAACGGTCTAATAATTAGTAACCCATTTTATCAAAGAAATACTAAGGAAAACTACTTTATTAAATACCTGTGTATAATTAAATAACAAGTAAAAGTTTTTATAATAATATAAAACTTTGTGAAAGGTGAATTGAAAGGTGACTCAGGAGAGAGATAGCAACATCTGAAGACTTTCCAACTTCCCGCTGAATAAAGAATAATAAATCCAGTGCCGAAGATTTCTTTAACATTAAAGAATCCCTGATCACTTTTATCCAAGCTGCAATCATGGAAGACAGCCTTCAATCAAGAAAGAAGATAACCCTACCGCGTGGAGTTAGTGCCTCATGTAAAAATCACTTCCCTAAGAAACGCGTCGGTAGCCACCAAGCTGCACCAAGAACCCTATCTGCCTATTCAGAAGTGTTACCAAAAAGTCGGTGATATATTACCTTTGGTAACCAAACCACATACAACAGGCCAGCAACACCTATACTCTAACAGAATAATAGGTCTGTAATTGTTTGGGTGTTTGCGGTCCTTGTTTTTTGTGTAGTAATATGTTGTGTAAGATTTGGAATGATAATGCAAATTGGTCAGAGGTGAGTGATGCGTTAAATCGGTGTGTGAGTGTGGGAAAGATGGTTTCTAGGAGGTAATGAATCATTGTGGCTTGAAGGCCGGAGCCGGAGGGCCGGTGTGGACTTAATGTAGTGCTTTGTTTCCTCGATGGTGATGGGAGTAGTTAGTGTGGTAGTGTTGGCAAGCACCTCTATTTGTATCAGAGAGACGTGCCCAAGCTCTTCAACGTGAAGCCAACTGCATTCCTGAACTTTCTGCAATTGCTCTAGTGCGTGTGGTTTAGCTGGGTTGTGTATGCACCGTGTCTCAGTGATATTTAAATGTGTCGAGGATATTACTAATGTCAGTAAGTGTGCGGTTGCTATGTTGGAGGGTGATAGGGTTAGGTTATTCCGTGCCCACATCCTCTTTACGCACCAACAGAAGAAGGAAGGGTCAATGCAGCAAACGTCGTCCTCACTGCGGGTCACCTTGAGGAATTGGCAATTCTGGTCTAGCTGTACGCATTGTAGGATGCGGGCACGTAGGAGTATGATGTTGTTTTGTCGTATGCCTCTGTTGTAGTCATTGTTGTATAGTAATGAGTCCTTGTGTGTGTATGGAGAATCTGAAGTGCTTTGTGCGTGTGTGTATTTTAGGTGATGTGTGTTTGATACATGCAGCGTTTATGGTGTCCATGCGTATACACCAGTGGTTATCTATATGTGTAGTGTTAGTGTTATGGAGGCTGAGGTTGTGTGTCATTTTCGTAGTTAGGTATTTTTTAATTCTTCCCAGTTTCTGTTAGCCTAATTGTCGAGGGGTCGGTGGGGAAGTATTAGGATGGGTGAACCAGATATTATGAGGCATATAGGGAAGTGGTCGGATAGTACATTGGGACCTGGGGCTATGTGTGTGTTGAAGCGTGTGGCATGGTCATTGCGGGAAATTATGTCCGGGGACGTAGTCCCTACGCGATGCTCGAAAAATGTGAGAAAGGCCAGGTCAATGTGCTTTTAGCGGAATCGCCTCCTGGCACCGGTAAGATACATACTCGTGTCAATAGTGGTGTTTGAAAGTAGTGCAGGATGGTGTATATTCAGGTACTCAATAAGAAGAGTGTAAGGCTTTGTCTTGATAGCGGCCGGAGTTGAAAGTTTATGTGTAGTTGTTGCCGTGGTTGGCTGGAGTGGGTGGTCACCCTGATAGGGCCACTGTTCTTATGTACCTTGCAGGGTAGAAATGGATCGTCTTGTGTATTTATTAGGGTGTGATGTAAATAGCGCTAAATTAGGATCGCTTTTCCCAGCTGCGGCACCTTTGCGGTAAGAAATGAGTGGTATCCTGCAACGCGATATATGTTGTTGGTAGAGAGTAGGCTGGTAGAATTAAAAAGTAAGATGTCAGTTATTGAGTAACAAGTTGGTGACGGCACTGCGAATACCGTAGCACCTATGGTTTGGAGCAAAGTGCATGTGAGGCTGTGTTAGCAATAGCCCAACTCCTCACCTTCATCTTCTGGCATTGCACTGTGAGAGTGAGGGTGGGAGCGGCTACCTTCACAAGTGTGTGTGGTGGGGGTGTAAGAAGAGGGGAGTTTGTATTAATTGGTGTATGTGTGCTGGAAGTGGGTTTGGAAGAGGAAGCAATATGAGGGGGGATGCGGACAGCTGAATTAGGGGTAGAGACAGAGGAAGAAAGCATGAGAACAATGGAAGGAGGGGTTAGCGACAGTAGGGAGAAAGGTGGCGACAGTGGAAGGGGTGGAGATAGCGGAAAAGAGATGGGATCAATATAAGGATAGGTGGGAACATTATGGGGGCACATTGGAAGGAAAGGCAGTGGTGCCGGAGCCGAGGCTGAAGCCAAAGAAAAGGGAAGAGCTGGATAGAATGCAGGGTGATGGTGGAGGCAGATGGTCTGGAGGAGGAAGTGGGTAGCTCTCTTGTTTCTGTGTTTGTGAATCAGGGTGAAAACCTTCTCTGGGAAGGTTATTTGCCCAAGTCCGTTAGCGGCATAGAGAGGTGGTCCGTTCTGTTTTGAGGTTGGTTGTGTTGTTCTTTTGTGCTTCATTGGTTTGGGTTGTAGTGTTGGTGTCGGTGCGGGGGCTGTGAGGAGTTGGATGGGAGGTTAAGTAGACCCCGTGGCGCCGGCAACTGCGGCGAATGTTTGTGAAGAGAAGGGGCGTGGGATAAGGACACAACTGAAGCTAATGGTTGAAGTTATGGCGCTTTTTGATAGGGGGTCTTCTGGTCTACTTAACTATAGACATCCTTTGCGTTGGCCTTGGAGAGTTAAGGTTTTCTTATGCGCATGGCCACATTTTTACCGTGGCAGTTAATGCATAGGAGTGTTGTGCTCCTACATTCAGTGTAGTGGTGTCCTACTACAATGAATCTCGAACAGATGCGGTCTGCTTGGAACGTGTTTGCTTCATGTCCGGTTTTATAACAACTGAGTCACTGGTGGGGTCTTGCGTTATGTTAGTTTTTGATGTATTAGGCGTATATTAATGTGCAAAGACCGTGATGCCTCGGTCCAGCAGCGTATTTTTGTGGTGTTCTTCGGATATTGTAATAACCGCCTATTGTATTGTGCGGTTGAAGTAGAGGTCTTGGATTGACCTCTTCGCCGTATTCAAGCCTGAAGTGGGTGAGGAGATCCTTGGTGGAGAATGATGACCATAAGTGGTTGATTCTGCGTACACGTATTTGGTGTTTTTTGGTGACACCTTCTGGTTGTTTTGTGTGGTTTTCTTGCTCAGCCAGTGAGTTTTTTGTAAGTGAGATTTTTGTGTGTCCTGTTTGGATCTGAATATGAGTGTTTGGTCTGCGTGTACGTTTAGGTTGTTTTCAATTAGTGTGTCAAATGAGTTCCACAGTTTAAAATGGCTTGTAGTGATAATTAGCATTTCTTTTGCTATATGTAGTGAGCGTAGGGTTTTTTTATCTGACTTTGCGGCAGAAAAAGGCGTCTCACTATATCGCTGATCGCCCTTGTCAACGAGACTCCGGATGTGATGGATAAAAGTGAGCTATGGACCTGGATGGGTTCCTCAGACGGTGTAAAAACATGGCTTGCTTAATAAAGGATGACGGCCGAATCAATGACCTTCACCCAAGGGTGCTGCCCCCTCAAGGGGTTTTGCTTATTCAGAATTACTTCCAGCATGCACAAAGACGGTTGTTTGGGCCTCTGTGGTCCTACCCACAGTTTGTAATTCTGTCCCATTTCAGGATGCCTCTTGACTTCTGGTTCTACTGTGGCCTAAGCCTCAAACCTCCTTTGCCTGAACCCACAATTATGCCTTTTCAAGTGAAAGACAGTTATAACGAAAGTCATGTGTAGATTTCATGTTCTTGGAGAAGATCACTAAGAGGCAAAGGATAATGGGGGTGGGAGGATATAAGGAATCATTTAAAATGAGAAAGGCTAGTAAAATAATCTTTGGAAAATGTATGTGGAGCGACTGGAGCAGCTATTAAGCCCTCCTTGCGGTGGTTCGTGTGACCGTATCCTTGGACAACGTTATTTGGGTTGGCAGTTGACCTCCACGGATGTAGTTTTCGGTGACGTTTTCTAAAGTTTGCATAGATCGCTTTCTACCTTACCGGTCAGTGGGCAGCAAAGGTGATGCTTCAAAGTTCGTCTGCAACTGAGAAAGAGAATCTGTATAGAAATTACAGAGGAGGTATCCATAGGATATCGTGTAGACGAAGAGGACACGATTCAGAAATAACTTTAGAATGGATAGGAAGAGGTAAAATTTTGGTGGCTACACACCGATGCGAGGTGCGATGGCAAGTGGCACTTAATTTATAGCCATGATACAGCTGTAAAAGTAGAAGCCCAATCAGACAACTTATCTCGCAACGAAAGGATAGGAAAAAGATACAAGGTAAAAATATTTATGTGCCTTTTGATGCATTGATCGTCAGAAAACCAAGCTTCGAGAAAATTTTTGTGTCTAGTGTTGGCAGATAATCCGTCAAGAAGAGTCTATTTTGTACAATCCCCACCTAATACCTTCGATAGCCATTGAACCTTTCTCCCCCGCATGGATTTGGTACGGATTTCAGTGTATAACCATCCACTAGAGTAGTTTTATCTATGAGGACGGAAATGCACCCAGCCACCAGAAGCTCCCTAATTAGAAGATAAAAAGTTGAGGGGTGTAGACTAGGACAGGTAATAAAGAAGAATAGGGATATGATGGTGCACTAAGAAATAGGGAGGCTGATCACTTACCTATTACATACTATATGAGGATTGCGGCCGACGGTAACATAGCTGTCCTCCATGTTTCATTTGTAGCAGGGGCGTTACCCCAGCTACACCATTTGCTCCCTTGCAAATTCGCGGCTAAACAGGAATTGAAGTTCCATTATTATTTTTTTTTATTATTTTAATTTCCGCGCAGTTTTGGAATTTCCTACCTATTATTTCACTCGGCGAGTTTTCTCTTCGGAAAATGTTTTCCTTTTTGTCTATTCAACTATTCATTGATATAGATCTCTCTCTCTCTCTCTCTCTCTCTCTCTCTCTCTCTCTATATATATATATATATATATATATATATATATATATATATATATATATATATATATATATATATATATATCTTTCTCTCTCTCCCTCTCTCTCTCATTAAGAAAGTAGAGGGAGAGGTGACGCCCCCTTGTCGCGGGAAGAGAGCTTGTGTGTACCTTTGACTTTTCGAGCTATATTGGCGGGGGTACCTCTTCTGGGTACCCCTGGGAGGGCTTCCCTTGTCGGTTTGGTCGGAAACGAGGTTCCAGACTAAGTGCGTCATTCCTTTCTTTTTCTACTCTATCCTTCTTCTTTTTTACTTTTATCCTATCTCTCCCACTTATACAAAAAGAAAAAACAAAAAAAAGGCTACTCCTATTATGTCACTCTTTCCCTTTTTTTCTTCTATCTACATATAAGGACCTGGCAGCTACCTCACGCGTCAGAAGAGAGGCTTTGAAACCTCTATAAACAACGCCAATCGACGTTTACTGATTGCGAGAGACTAGGACTAGAGGTGTCCTAGGCGTTGGGGCACAATGAATGGTATGAGGGTAGTGCCCCGTTAACCCCTTCCCTGGCGCGTAATTATTGACCGTTCCCAGTGCCCGTTGACGGATGCCTCTGGTAGCATCGGTCCGAGGTGACGGCCCTTTGTTCCCAGGTTGGTTGCCAGGCTAATAAAAAGCCTTGGGTTGAGTCTCATGGTGGGGCGAGATATCCATTGAACGCTGCTCCGAGATCCTAGCCGTTGTGAAGGAAACTAGTATGAGTTTAGTAAGGGGCGTGCTTCGTTGTTGTTTACCTGGTGACAAATCGATGGCCCCTTCGGGGACCGTCTGTGCTGCTTGGTTGGGAGCCACGGCACGCCGAGGCTTGACGACTCGGTCGGACGAACAGCAGCACATGGAGCGTGCCTTCTGGAAGACTCCGAAACGACTACGATCAATAGGCGGGAGCGACTCACGCTGGGAGAACTCACCAACCCCCCTTTTTATCATTGATTGGTCGCAAATTATTGAAAGAGAGAAAGTGTTCAAAATGACCGGCAAGAAAGGACCAGGAGCTCTAAAATACACGTGCGCAATATGCCACATAGATAAGTAGTGCCCTGGACTGCCATCCGGCCAGTTCCTGCACCGACTGTATTTTAAACGGCCAAATCAAGGAGCTAAAGGAAACATGCAGGGTTTCCGAGGAAAGATCCAGGGAGTTGGAGGAAGAAATAAGCAGCCTCGAATTAGAACACGCCGGACTGATTCGCAGGCTTGAGGTCAGAATAGCAGAGCTAACTTCAAGCCCTGTACTAAACACTGCATCTGCAGTATTACCCCCAGAGCTAGGTCCGCATGCTATGGATAAACCCTCAAAGAAAAAGAAAAGGAAGGGAAAGAAACAGGAAGAAGAGAAAGTTGAAACAGAAGATAAAGTAGAAGCTGAAAAAGAGAAAGTTAAAGCAGAGAAAGAAAAGAGAAAAACAGAAGAGTATGTAACAAAGGAAGATAAGGGGGAAGAGATGAATAAGAAAAAGAAGAACAAGAAAAATAAGATGGAAAAGAGAGAGGGAACCAAGAGTTCGCTTCCGCAAGGAAAGCCTTAAACCTCTGCACCGAAATGTCCGAGGGTTACTCTTGTGGGCGATTCCCAAGCACAAGGTTTGCAGCCCCTGCTAGCGGCCCGCCTTCGCACTAGTGTGGAGGTATGCTGCCAGCCAGGACGGGGAAACCACCACATCAAGGTAGAGGCTGAGAAATCTCAGATCTCCGAAAATTCAGTCGTTGCCCTGATGGTGAGTGGGAATGACCTCTACCTCCAAGGAGGCAAAGTAGGCCCCAGCGAGAAAATTCTCAACACGGTCATGGGAGCTGTGGACGACTGTGGATTGAAAACTTGCAAACGGGTCGTTGTAGGGATGCTCCCAAGAAGAGGTCCTAGCGGGACAGCTCACTCTAGGAACGTGACCCTGAACCAGCGCCTGTCCGACCTCTGTACGGCGGAAGGGCTCTTCTTTCTGGACCCTTACCGCACCTTTTACGGTCGAAACGACCTTTACCAAAGGGACGGAGTGCACCTTTCATTCAAGGGAAAGGCTGTACTCTGTAACTTAATTCAGGATGTCGTAGAGCGAACGCAGAGGAGCGTCCGAACCAGAGTGAAGGCGGACATAAGACAGTATGCCCGTGTCACTCCTGGAACGACGTTCTTGGATGTGGCAAAGAGGGAGAACTGCCACACAAAAGAAGCCGGGAAACGGAAGAGCGTAGGAAGTCCTACACTGGAGAACTCCCTGAAAGTTTTTCTGTTCAACGCGAGGTCAATCAGGAATAAGTTTCTTGAGCTCCGTGGCCTTGTAGCAACAGAGGAACCTGAGATGGTGGCCATAACGGAGACGTGGATTAAAACCTCAAGCCGAGATTTTGAAGGTGAATTCACGATTCCCGGTTACCAGCTCTTCCAGAAAGATAGGCCAGACAGAGAGGGTGGCGGTGTGGTGTTGTATGTCAAGGATACTCTCAACTCGACGGATTGCAACATCGTATCCGACCATGAACTACTAGGTGTTGACCTAGAGATAGGTCCTGCCAAATACAGGACCCTGGTGCTTTATAGACCTCATGCCCAACTCGTTGAAAAGACAGAGATCTGTACCAGCTACTAAAAGAAATTGTCGAAGACAGAGTGTGTATCGTCATGGGTGATTTCAACACACAAGTTAACTGGGAAACCAGAAAACCCTGTGGCGAGAACGCACTACTCCTGGAGTTCACGAACAACGAGTTCCTGACTCAATGGGTGAGAGAGCCAACGAGAGGAGACAATATCCTCGACTTTGTTTTCACCTCTGAGGATGACATCGTTGAGGACCTCTCTGTTGGCGAAGAGGTCGGTGGCAGTGATCACCAACTAATTAGATTTGTAGTCAAAGTCCCCAAGGCAGAGCCTGCAACTAGTAAATCAAGGAAACTGGATTTGAGAAGAGCAGACTTTGCAGGTCTACGCGCGGGACTGACTGACGCGAGACTAGAAAAGATCGAGGCTGTTGAAGACTCTTAAAACGGTTTCAACACCACATTCATGAGTCTTCAATCGCGTTTTATCCCTCTGAAATGCCCCCGTCGGTCCTCTGTTCAGCCAAAGTGGTTTAATCGAGAAATCGGGCAACTGCTTAGGGAGAAGAGAAATGTGTACCGACAATCGAAGATCTCGGGTGACTTTGACGAATACCAGAAGCTAGCCAGGAGAGTAAAGTCCAGCATAAGGGCAGCTAAGCGGTCTGAGGAACTCTGAGTGGCGAGACTCTGTAAAGAGAATCCCAAGGAGTTTTTTGGATATGTGAACAGCCGTAAACTAATCCGTCAAACGATTGGCCCTTCGAGGAATGAGGAGGGGACATTAAAGCATTCAGATGCAGAAAATGCTAACCTCCTCAACGACTACTTCTCTTCAGTGTTTACTGAAGTGTGTGGTCCCATTCCCCAGCCGACGGATTCCTACTCGGGGGAAAAGCTGGAGGCAATGGACTTTACCGAAGGAGAAATAAAGAAAAAGATCGCTGACCTAAAGACGAATAAGTCCCTTGGACCGGACGGGTTTCTACCTAAAGTGTTTAAGGAAGTGTGCGATGAAGTATCACGACATCTGTGCGCTATCTTTAACATGCCAATCCATACCAAATGCGTTCCTAGAGACTGGCGTGAGGCGGAGGTGACTCCTATCTTCAAGAAAGGAGACCGTAACCAACCGTCGAACTACCGACCTATCAGTCTGACTTCGATAGTCGGTAAACTCATAGAAAGCATCATGGTGGACAAAGTGACGTCGTATTTAAAGTCAAACCTGCTACTGAGGAGTTCCCAGCACGGCTTCTGAAGGCAACGGTCATGCCTGACGAACCTTGTGGAATTCTTCCACTTCCTCTTCAGTGAGCACGATCGGGACAAGGCGGTGGATGTGGTCTACCTAGACTTTCAGAAAGCCTTTGATAAGGTACCACACCGCCGCCTTCTCCGGAAAATGCGAGCGCTTGGCATAGACGGAAAGGTAGCCGGCTGGATCGATAACTGGCTAAGTGGCAGACGGCAACGGGTGGTGGTGAATGGACAGTCTTCTGAGTGGGTGCCCGTTACTAGCGTGGTGCCTCAAGGTTCTGTCCTGGGACCACTACTATTCATCATCTACGTCAACGACATGGACGGTGACATGGTTGCCAAGATCTCAAAATTTGCCGACGATACCAAGCTTGGTATGAACGTTGCAAAGGATGGAAGTACTGCCCGCCTGCAGGAAGATCTTGGGAAGATTGGGGAGTGGTCGGACACGTGGCAAATGCCTTTTAACGTGGGCAAATGCAAAGTCATGCATATCGGCCACATAAACCACCAATCTCAGTATATCCTTAAGGGCACTGCTATGGAATCCACCGACACTGAGAAGGACTTGGGTGTAACAATCACTAGTGACCTCAAGTTCTCGAATCAGTGCATTGAGGCGGAGAAAAAGGCCCAAAGGATACTAGGCTATATTAAGCGCCAGTTTGGCTATCGGAACCAGGAGATTGTACTGTGCCTGTACAACTCATTTGTCCGACCGCACCTGGAGTATGCCGTACAATTTTGGAGTCCTTTGTTTCGAAAGGACATGGCAAGGTTGGAACGCGTACAAGCTAGGGCAACCAAACTGATTCCCTCTATCCGACATAAAAGTTATGAGGATAGACTAAGGGAGTTAGATCTGTTCTCGCTGGAAACCCGTAGACTGCGTGGTCAGCTCATCGAAGTCTTCAAAATACTTCGAGGGTTCGACAATGTTGACTACCGGGATATTCTCACACTGAGTGAGAACAGAACGCGCAATCACGGCTTCAAACTTGAACTGAAGCGTTACAACCGCAATCTGTGTGGAAACTCTTTCACCTACAGTATCTGCGATAAGTGGAACCCACTTCCAGTGGAAGTTGTCACCCGTGAATCTGTTGACCAGTTCAAGTCAAGACTAGACAAAGTCTTGAAAAGTGGCCGTTTAGGGACGCAAAACAATTGAGCAGTCATGTGCCCGCTAGATTTCTAGTCCAAAGGTACCCTCTTTGAATGGACCGTAAGGTCTCCTAGGGTACTTACTTTCCTTGTTACTTCTTGTTACTCTCTCACTCCCCCAAGGAAAGTCCTTGGATGGCACTTCATAACTTTGTTGATGTGGGATTTTTAGTTGCGGGCGACTCTACATCTTATTATGTGGTCGAGATTCCTCTTTGAGTTCTTTTCACATTATTTTTTCTTTCTTTATCATTTCCATTATTTAATATTCTATCCCTTTCCATTTCTTTTTAATTCAACATTATTTCTCCTCAGTAAGAAAGTGATATCTAATCAGTGACTACTCAGAAAGAAAACGAGAGAAACTAGATAATAAACAATCGATAATGGGATTTTATTAGCGACACAAAAGTACAGTCAGGCCAGTAAATAGAGTTATATCTCCGTCATGCCGGTCTCCAATTTGGATTTAGTTGCAAACCTGTTTCTCTCAAAGCTCTCAAAGAGAAAAGGTTTCCAGATTTCAAAGATGGCTCTCGTAGGACAAGATGTTTTTGAAATAGAAAATAAGGAAGAATTCTAATAATTTAATAGGTTTTCTTTTTCGAACCCCAAATTTAATTTTAATAAATTGAATTGTGTTCCGTTTGGTAGTTAGGTAAGGGTGAAACGTATTGTATTTGTTGAATGATCCTAGAAAAGTTCTGACCGAAATGTAGGGAAGAATAGCTCCCCGCTGACAACACTGCAATTTCAGGTTATTGCGAATGGAATCCTTTTGCTGCTGTTGTATTGATAGGCAGGCATTTGCTTGTAGTTAATTTAATAATAATGGCCACCAAATTATGATGTTGAGTGCCAGAAGGGTGATTTTTAAACAATCAGCACAAACTGGTGACAGGCGAATAATACCTACCAGTTTCTATGACAGTTTCTCTTCGTTTCGTGAGATCAAATAAATGGAATTACGATTAGAGCTGTGAGTCATTAGATCATTGTCCGATCTTGCATTTTGTCCATTTTGATAATATGAGGAAGCGTTTGGTTGTATACATGAATCACTTGGTCTTTCGATATATACCTCTTTTATCCTTTATCGATCTTATATTGATTTATTTTCGTCTTCATTTTTTTTCATTTTCTTAATTACGGTGTAAATAGTATCCAAGATATATTTGACGCAGTACCAACCATTATTCAATTAGGCATTTATTTCACATGTAACCTTTCTTTGTCAGAATACGACTCATTTCATCAGATAATTAATAACGTTAAAATAAAAATGAATTTTTATTTTTAAAGTAAAAAGAATCCGTTTTGCTCTTCAATCACCTACGTGGATCTATTTAGAAAAATTTTGCTGTATTAATTTATGCGAAAACAAAAAAGAATGAATTCTTTATATTCCCAGGTATTGTTGTCATGTGAGATCAGGTAGAAGGTTCGTATTCATTTTCCGGCCTTGAGGACGCTACTAAAAAAGTTCCTGAGATCGAAGATATGGATCATGTGAATCAGTTATTCATTCAACCTTTACTAAAGCCTTAAGGGGTGAAAGGGCTTAAGTGTTACAATGATTCCAAGAGCGATGCCGTCGAGAGTTTGAAACTCCTGCCACGGTCATCCAAGGCGGTAAGGTCGTGGATGAGGTTCGAGAGTAAACTCAACCAAATGCATGACCCCAACGGCGGGCCAAGCAGACATGGGCCATATAAGATTCCTATGTCTGGCTCCAGCGGAGGAGGGCAGCAGGCCAACAGGCAGGCGCGACAAAGGCGAGCTTTGATATACTAAGAACCCTGGAGCCCGATGCAACCAGCGTCACCGAAATCGCATGTGCGCGCGCGTGGCCGTCGTGCAGCCACGATCGCCCAAACCAAATTCCTCAGCGAATGGCATTGGTCTCTGTTTTCTTTCCGGTCTTCTTTGTCTCATAAGTCAAATCCTACATAAACATTAGCCGAGGAAACCGGATAACTGACGGTGAAACAGATGCTCGGACATGAGCTAGAGCCGGGGACGACGATAACACCGGATTCCATTTTATGGCTTCAGTCGACGGAATAAGAGTTTGGGAGTCTATTTCATAAAGTAATAGGATAAAGATGAAAGATCTTTTAAAAACACAAGCAATGAATCTCTTTCAAAGACTCAGACAGTGGGACAATATGATGGAGTCTAGCAGGAGGAAAACAAATTTATTGAAAACATTCTAAGGGACAGCAGTTTTGATCTTGTTTATGGAAGGTGTAAGTTTAGACGATACGTTAAAAACGTATAATAAAATTAAAAACATACAAAAAATCAAATTCGAAATAACATCTTATTTCATTGTATATTTTTTGGATACAAAAAATCCACGGCATTGAGGAATCGTTGGCATTTCATGCATTTAGTCATGGTCAAAAGTTTTGAAAATAAGATATACTGTTTTTTTTCATAAGTTTTTCAAATTTATGTGATAGGAATAATTATTTTAATATGTAAATTACTGCAAGTCTATTGAAATCCTAAAATCCCGATCTGGTCCTATTCCTGTATGAAGTGAATTTCAGTCCCTTCCAAGGCAACTGGAGAACTAATAATTTTGCCCAAGAACATTTCCATGAACTCAAATGGGTACCAAAGCACTCTTCATCATCACTTTCTCCCAACACTTCAGGACGATGTTGGGTATGGTAACTATATTTTTCATCATACTAACTCAATTTTCCATAAGGCAAAAGAAACGCCAAAGATCTTGGCTGAAAAATACATCGAACTGTTTGGACTTTGGCCTGGAAACTTGCCGGATTTTAACCCAATGGACAATTTGTGGGTGATAATCAAACTGGCTGTTGATAAACAGAAGCCATCAATTTGTAAGCATTTGCAGGTGCTTTTATTAAACAAAAGTGGAGCGATATCAGTCAATATGTCATCACAATTTGCTCTCTAGCATTCCAAAACCAATTGAAGCAGTCCTGGGGAACGAGGGACATCATTGTAAATATTGATTACACGCATCAATTGAATGACTGTATTTATTAATAAAATGGGTTTGAACTCTATTTTTTTATATTTCATCCTTAAATTATGATACAAACAGTAAAAAGAAATGAAAAGTTTGATTAGTATTATTATTTTTTTATATGAAAACAATAGTAGCCTCAAAACCTTTGGCCTAGAGTGTAAATTATAATCCCAACATAGCAACATTTTGAAGAGGAGGATTTTTCCAAGGAGACAAACCATTCCTATGTGTACGGGTTGTGATTTGGCAGTTATTCTATAGTATGTACAAGGACCGACGTCTTTTCTCTATTTTCGGAGACGAGTACCATATCAAAATATAGGCGCGAAGAAGTCTCTCCAAGTGGTAGGGCGCCAGTATTTTCTTCAATGGCAGAGTGCAAATATTTTATTATTTTATTTAATATAAAATAAAATAATGTGTAAACCAGAAGTAGGCATCTTAACCAGAAAGGTTTGTAGGAGTATTATTTATAGAAACTGAAGAAATAAGAGAAAAGATGCATTCTTACATACTCTTTTTATCCCTTTTTCTAGATACCTTATCAGTGGTCATTTTAGCACTACATTGCGCACAGAGGCAACACAGACATGAGCTGACACGTTATATCGACGAATCAATCCAACTTCTTCTTCAGCAACAGTCTGAAGATGGGTCTTTCTCTTCGAATCTTCACACGACGGCCATTGCTCTGCAAGTAGGTTTATTAGACTCAATAGTTGCCTCGTTTTTCATTATGAACTCTTATGTGAATTACTAGTCCAATCCTAGTTTGGAAACTTTGATATTCAGAACAGGCAATTCTAGAGCGTAGAAGAGCTTTGGTTCTTACTGTCTTTCTCTTGTTTTCATCCATTTTTCCTTTGACTCTACGCGTCTGGTGACTTTGAGCGTTTCTCCTTCTTCTTGAACTTTTGACCATAAGTCACATTCAGTGCCGTTGTTTTCCAATCATTGGTACCATACCACATTGACTCATACAAGGGTAAGATCTCGGCAAATGGAAAAGTATTTTTCAATTTTATACGTCCTTGTAAGGCGGCCGACTTCACAGAGCTTCTGTCTACTAATTCAGTAAAGGCTTTAGAGAAGAGTTAGGTAGGTCTTCAAGGCACGCTTGAAGGCATCTAAGAAGGAGAAGTAACCTATGTATATCAACAGCATCATCATCTATGCCGTATACTCGAATACGAAGAAAAAGCAGTTAAGAAAAAGAGTCGGAACGTAGGGCTCTCAAGGGCTGGGGTAGTGACTGCGGTATTAACGGTCTTGTAAACAAGAAGGAGGAACTCAAAGCTGATTTCGATCAAATGCGTGGCTAGTGAAGCTTCCGAAGCTTGGGGTGGACGAGTAAACGCCATCGGAAGAGAAGATCGCAATCTGCCTAATTTTTAACAAGTTGAAGGTTTATGACAGCATGAGATACTGTGAGAAGCGAGTTACCAAAATCAAGGTAACAGCTAACGAAAGCATGGATTGCAATCTTGAAAATAATTTAATCAAATTGGAAGCTAAGGTTGTGGAAATAGCAGAGAGACGATTTACATACAATAGGAACATGATATTTGAAAAATAACCGACTATCCATGGTGACGTTCAGATTTTCACCCGTGTCGGAAAGAGAAATCGGGGAGCTGCTTAGGTAAAGAAATGAACCTTAGTTTTGCAGCAAACTACTCCGAAGGAGTTCCCACCAGTACCGCCTCAGTTTTGCCATGAGTATCACAAATTATCCGAGAGGCATTCGCTAATGATGTTTTATTGGGCTAGAAAAATTGTAAGAGTCTTAGCAAACGAGGCTGGGGAGAAATCGAGGTAGATTTGCTTAAAAATGAAATGATAAACCAAGGTGATCCATAAGAATACCAAATAAAAAAGGAACAGACCAAGAAACGATCTTTGCGAAATACCAAAATTCACCTGTGCAGCCGTAGATAATTCACAGACATCCAGAAATTTATGAAAAGAAAGAAGAACAGTTTGACGGTCATCGTGGAATGCAGCTGAGATATCGAGAACTACTAGAAGAGAAGGAAGAGCAGCATTAGGTGCTCGACGAAGCTGGCCAGTTACAGTTAGGATAGCTTATTAAGTGTTGTGTTCAGCATTAAAATTAGACTGAAAGATCTCATCAATATTAAATTGTGACAGGTGATTTAGAAGCCTCTTAAGGTCTTTGGAATGGAATGAGAGTTGCAAAGTTGAAAAATAGTTTTCCGACTCACTATGATTCAGGTTAGGTTGTTAGAGATTGTGCAACCAGCAGCTTATTTTTAATCGGATGGAGCCACACCAGATGAGAGGGAAGGACTAAATACACCAATGAGGTGGGCGAGCAGAACATGAAATATTTGACGATAGAGAATTGTAGAGAAAGAATTAAGAAAAAAACGGGTCTTTTTCTGAGGAGGGAGCTTACTTCCTATGATCTTGATCTTGATTAGGGGGACCCGCAGAGGGCCGCTCACGGGCGGCATATTATGCGAGGGTTGTGAAGGGGAAAGGATAAATAATTAGTACTAGGGAATAGGACGTGGATCAGGAGTGATATAATGATTTGTGATCCTATTTCCAAATGTATCAAGAGCGGGGCTATTAACTATAGAAGATGGGAGATGATTCCACTCTTGGATGCTGCGGGGGAAGAATGAACATATAAAAATGTCAGTACTTGTTTGTTATGTGTAGTATTTTAGATTGTGGCTGCCTCTGGTGGTGCCTATATTTGTATAACATCTGTTGTCTGTGTATTTGTCTTCTTGTTGCTAGTGGGTCCAGTTTAATGTCTTGTTTGAGCAAAGTGACTGAAGTAGTGTATCTGTAATCACGTCTGATCCATCTTTTGGCTTTGTTTTATATGGCCTTTAATTTATTATTATAATACTGTGGATTCCAAATGGTACCACAGTATTCCAAGTGTGGCCAAATGAGTGTCTTATATGCGAGAATTTTGATGTAGGCGTTACACCCACTGAGGTTTCTGTGCAGGAACCCCAAGGCATTGTGTGCCTTGGAGTTGTGTGCCTTGGCATTGTGTGCTCACGTGCGTGTTCCACCTCACGTCCGCTGATAGCTGGATGCCCAAATATTTGTGGGAATATACGGTTTCTAAGGTGGTGTTATGGAGTTTTTAATAAAATAGAATGCGTTTGTTAGTACGGGTGAAACGGATGAGATGACATTTGTCTAGTCTAAAAGTCATCTGCCGCTTGGCTAGCTAGTCTTCAAGCGCAGTTAAATCGTCTTAGAGCCAAAGGTAGTCATTCCTATCTACAATGGTCTATAACTAAACTATTGTCTGCAAATAGTCTAGAGGTAGAATTGAGCAATAGTAGAAGGTCATTAATGTAAGAAAAGAAAGGCAGGGGTCCCAAATGGTACCTTGAGGTACCCCAGAAGTAACAGAAACAGAAGAGGATTGACTACCATCGAGCACCACACGTTGCCTTATAGTAGTCAAAAACGTCTTAATCCAGTGAAAGACTGGTCCTCATATGCCATAAAAATCTAATTTTTCTAATAGTCGTTGGTGCGAGACTTTGTCGAAGGCTTTGGCAAAGTCTAAAATTATGGCTCCATTTGTCCAATTTTGGGGTCGTTCAGGGATTGGGAAATGTCATGGGTCGTCTCCAGTAGTTGAGTCTCGCACGACCGTTTGGGCCTAAAGCTGTACTGAACATCAGTCATTATCTGAACATTTACAATATTATTTTGATTGATTTATGCAATAAAGGTACTGAATTATATGACTTTCTCCCCTTATTTAGCAAAGACTACCGATCAGACGAAATCCAAAGAGGAGTACCAGACAGCTTTCCTTAGAAGCCAAAATAAATCATATGGTCATACTGAAATATCATCTGAAACTTGATTCATCTAAGAACGTTAAAGAACATCTGTTTTTCAACCCCAACAAAAAGAAGAGAGTCGAAAGAGCAAAGTTGCTCTTCCAACGGCTCCTTGATGACTTGTAGCCTCTAGTTTTGTGAACAAATGAGCAGTTTTTTACTCCCCACTGAATTTGGAGAGTGGTCGATGGAAAAATGCTGGGATAGAATATCAGCTAAAACCCTGCATGCCACTTGCGCTCAGTTCAAAGCCAGACTTCGTGGTGTCATCGACGCAAAAGACGGTCACGTTGAATATTATTTACATCATCTTGCAGTATATAATTTTTTATTTCATGTCAGTCTAAGTATTACGTAATATTACATGTGTTCTGAAAACAATTAAATAAATATCAGTCTAAACTTCGTGTTTTGCCCCTGTAGTTCTTTGTTTATCTCTTGTTGATTTTTATAAACGAGAGTATAATGGCTATTAGATGGGCAAGATGGTCTACGCCAGTGGTTCTTAACCTTTTGATCATCATGCTTCCTCTGGGAATTGGTTCTTCCCTCTACACACCCTTACATTAAAATAACATTCACATATTTTAATGAAAAATGAATAAAAAAGTGCTTTTTATCTCTTTATTGAGTATGAGGTAGTGAAATACAGGAAACTGCTTCTTAGCTACTTATCCTAAAAGCGTGGTTGAAGGCCAGAGAGTGCATAGCTTAAGAGCACTTCAACTTTCAGTCTGAAGATTCACAGAGATACGTAGATCGAACATAGTTAAAGTCCGAAAAGAATGATCTGAGATCAGAGCGTAAACAGAAAAGTACTTGACCCAGAATGTCACAAAATCCAGTTATTTGAAATCTTCCTTAGCTGAGGAGTCGAACTTCAACTCAAGAAACACTTCTTGCACTTCATCCGAAACATTAGTTAATTCCCAATGAAATGCGTTCCTGATAGATTCCCAGGCTTTAATCTTTTTATTTATATTTTGAGAAGTGTCAAATAAATTCTGTTTTCAAATCAGTTTGATGAATTATTACTTTTTTCTTGACTTCGTAAGGTTACCCTGAATGAAGGCAGAATCCAATTTACTAAAACAATGGCGCTATTTCCCTGCTGAAGTTGACACTTTGAGGGGTTAAGTTTGTCCATGAAGTTTCAAAAGGTGTCGTGATGCGTGATGATGTTGATATTTTCCGTTGTAGTTTAATGTTGAAAGCATTAAACGCTGCGAAGATGTCCACGAGGTAAGCTAGAGAAAGCTGTAAACTTTGAAACTACATTGTACTTTTCATGGAGATCTGCTTTCTGCTGCGAATCTAGAAATAGTGTCTCTTCTTCTCGTGTTCATAAAGCAGTCCAATCATGTATCCATTTGATTGCCATCATAAGTTCATGTTCAGATTTCATATCTCTACAAAGAGGTTTGAAGAGACGACTGTTTAAGGCTCCAGCTTTAATAAAATTGACTACCTTGATAGCGATATTCGCGATATCCCTCATTTCAGCTGCTAAAACTTCAGGATAAATTATGCAGTGTGTACTTGCATCATATTGATTAACTTCCTTTACTCTAGCAATGAATCCAGGCTGCAGACCAATCAAGTTTGGAGCTCCACAGTGCGCATTATTACCAGCCAGTACCAAGAAAGCTGGCTTTCTTGAATAAAGTTTGATACATCATGAAAAATATCTTTTGCTGTTGTACAGCTTCCCATGAAGTGACAGAACAGTATTTCCTCCTTTACAATATTTCCTGAGAGGAAACGAACATGTATCAGTAACTAAGAACATTGAGTGAAAATCTATTACTTGATTGAGAATTTGATCTTTGATGTTTTGACTTAAGTCATCGATCCTTCCCTTTGGCAGTGACATTTAAGAAAGCTTGTTTGCACTATCTTTCCCCAGAACGAGTTCTGATGCACGGAGTATACTTGCTTTTACGAGAGACTCTCCGATGTTATGGCTCTTCTTTCTCTTTGCAATAAAAATAACTATCTCATAGGAAGCCTCAACAACCTTTAAAGTTTGTTCTCGAAATGCCCCCACTACCGTTAAACTTAGCTTGATTCAGTGAGTGTCTTTTTGTTTCAAACAATGCCTTGGGATTGTCTGCAAGAGCAGGATACGTTGTCTTCGTGTGGCTTCAAAGCATGAGGGCCGCATTCCAGCATTGCTTAGAGTCTTGTAACATATCACATAGTGACAACCTCTGCGTAACCCTTTTGGAGAGACACGAATCCAAATAGAATATATTCATAGGATATTTCCGTTTCTGTGCACTCATTCTCAATTATTCAATGCGCAGTGGACAACATAAATATGTGACCAAAACATAAGGTGCACGTAACGTAAGATAAACATTAACACGGATTCATAAACTCCACAACACGCTCAATAACAAACATATGATCGTAAAGTCAGTAAACAGTACAAGTAAGTAACTACAATCATGCATAATCATAAACACTACCTTATTATTAACAACTACCGCATGATTTAAAGCACCGCCAACGTCTAATAAAATACAACTGGAAATCAAAACGCGTAAAACAAACAGAGTAACATACGCGTATTCTTAATTCACTGTTTTTTTTAGGTAAATATAACAAGTGAGATAGAACATATCTGTTGTCAACTAAACACTGACTTGAATTGCAAAGTTTCGTGCAAACGTCAGCGAGAAAAACCGTGAGCGAACAAACGAGTAAGTGTGTGTGTGTGTTGTTGTAACCCGATTTTTATATATTTTGCAGCGTAAATGTAGATCAATTCCAGACTATTCCAGAAAGTGGAAAAAAAACGTGTAATACTCTTGTTAATTTACTGTCAAAGCAATTTAACTTTTATAAAGAAACGTAATTATTAGTTTTTTACTAAATTAGGATTATTAAATATGAAACATCAATGATGAATTAGACTAGTAACTAGATAAAGTAGAGTCTACCCACCCAACAACTCTATTTAGTGTCTACTTAGTATTGTGTTATACTTATAGCTTTAGTTTTTATAGTCTACCAAAGTAAACTATAGAAAAATACAGCTTTAAGGAGTACTTTTTGTATTTTTTCGCAAACTTCTCAGTATTAAACTGCTTTCGTTAAGAAAATAACAAATACAATTAGAGAAATTCCTGTTTTTCTCCAAGGAATCGCGGTCCCCTGGAAATTAGTGACTCCCTCCTACGGGGGCGCGCCCCCAGGTTAATAACCACTGGTCTACATCAACTTTGTGAGCTCCCTTGTTACGTCATTTTTAAGCGCTTTACCATTTTTCAAGCTTTTAAGTACCTGGGATTTTTTTTATTTCTGTACTCGTGGGATTTCCTCCTTATTTATTGAGAACTTGTTATTTGTTATCTAGTGATCATTGTAATAAAATAATTTGTTGAAGAAATGTTCAACTCTTCCAATCACATCCTCTTCTTCAGAGTTGTGATTTGTTGCCTGGCAATTGTTTGATGTTGCATTATGTTTGAAGTAAAGTGTAGCTTCCCAGGATTCATAAAAAAAGGAACATCTATAAACAATTCAAGCCCTTGGTAAGCCAAGAAGTATATTAAGTTCCATGTTTGTGTTGTGATGAAAATAATTATCTGCCAGGCAAGCAAAGGTTTGGGAAAATAGACTAAATGAGCGCAAATATATTAACATAAAGACAAAATCACAAATCCAGTCTCCCTTCCATACAAGAATCCAACCAATTAAATCACTGGAATCAAGCCAAAATTCTCTATAGCTCAAGAAAAAGATTAAGGCGGATAGTACTGGAATCTGCTATTATTAAAACTCTTTCAAATTTCGACCTATACTAAGGATGCTAGCGATTTGATCCGTAGAAGGATAGTTAGCCAAATAAGTCATACCCAGACCGTTGTTTAAATGGTAGCTCATTCTTCGTGTTAATTTTGTTTCTGTCATATATTGGAATGACAGAAACAAAATTAACACGAAGAATGAGCTACCATTTAAACAACGGTGCACCCAAGACACATACATTTGAAAAACATGGAAGACAATTAGACTGGAAGTCACTCGAAGAGAACACCGAAATTCTTGCATATGCTCCAAATCGCCAACAATTACTCATATTAGAAGCTCTCTCTATAAAAAACAGCCCAAATTAAATACACAAACAAACATACAGTTCACTCTACCTTTCTCGCGTCCTCGTGCGCCAAGTAATAATCCCCGCCTATCTTAATCTTGTGCCCATTTTAAACTAGCCTCTTTAAGCCGTCTTAATCCTTTGTTTTTAAGAATTTCCATTCCCTATAAAAATGTTCGTATATTTGTTAACCTTCAAACCCCGATATATATAGCCAGGTTTTTAATTCCTTATATTATTTCTACCTTATGCCAATAAATGTTTCGTTTTATCCAGTGAACTATTTTACTGCCCTCGTTCATCAGTGCTATTGTAATGAATTTTTGCGAGCTTATACACGGGTTAACCAACGACCAAAATCGGAATATTAGAGAAATCGAAAGACTCGAAAAGAAAATTATTAATGCTGAATTCGCAGACACCTTTAACAATATATATATATATATATATATATATATATATATATATATATATATATATATATATATATATATATATATAGAAGAAGGAGCAAATGCAAGTTCTGCGGGTGATAACAACCACCACAGAGCTTTCGCCATATTTATTTTCTGCCTTTCAAAACAATTTTGAAGACAGAAAGGAAGGTGCAGAAACCTTGCATTGCAGACTATATTACAATATAGTAGAGGGAAGAGAAATTTGACGGAATGAGCAATGAGACAAGAAACAGGAGGTTTTTTAGAGGTAAGAGAAAGGGACATTAAAAGAAGACTAGAATCATAGAGAGCAGAGGGCGGCACAATGAAGGCAATCCCTTACCGAGAAGACAGAGATAACGCCAGGGGAAAAAAGTTTGAAATTCCTGGCCGGGACTCGAACCCGGGTCTGCTGATTGCCGGTCAGATGCTCTACCGCTGAGCTACCAGGCACAGTGACTCTACTTCGCCCAAAGCGTCACCCCATCAAACCCAGTATCTCTCTAAGCTAGTAACCTCCAAGGAATTTTTATACCTCATCTTCTTACCCGCTCACAATTTAAAGGCTCATCCCCAAGTCACATACAAAGAAGAAGGAGCAAATGCAAGTTCTGCGGGTGATAACAACCACCACAGAGCTTTCGCCATATTTATTTTCTGCCTTTCAAAAGTTTTCCCCTGGCGTTATCTCTGTCTTCTCGGTAAAGGATTGCCTTCATTGTGCCGCCCTCTGCTCTCTATGATTCTAGTCTTCTTTTAATGTCCCTTTCTCTTACCTCTAAAAAAACTCCTGTTTCTTGTCTAAACGCTCATTCCGTCAAATTTCTCTTTCCTGTACTATATATATATATATATATATATATATATATATATATATATATATATATATATATATATATAAAGAAAGAGAAAATACAAGTTCTGCGAGTGATAACAACCACCACAGGGCTTTCGCCATATTCCTTTTCTGCCTTTCAAAACAATTTTGAAGACAGAAAGAACGGGAAAGAGAAAGAGAAATTTAACTCGAATGAGCAATGAGCCAAGAAACAGAAGGGGTTTTTCTAGAGGTAAGAGAAAGGGACATTAGAAGAACGGTAGAATCAAAGAGAGCAGAGGGGGGTACAATGAAGGTGATCCTTTACCGAGAAGAGAGAAATAACGCCAGGAGAATAAATTTTTTGGAAATTCCTGACCTGGACTCGAACTTGGGTCTGCTGATTGCCGGTCAGATGCTCTACCGTTAAGCTACCAGGCACAGAGACTCTACTTAGCCTAAAGCGTTATTCCATCAAACCCAATATCTCCCTAAGCTAGGAACCTGCAAGGAATTTTTAAACCACATCTTCTTAACCGCTCACAATTTAAAGACATGGATATGACATGGACAATGAGCCTTTAAATTGTAGGCAGTTAAGAAGATGTGGTTTAAAAATTCCTTAGGAGTTCCTAGATTAGGGAGATATTGGGTTTGATGGGGTAACACTTTGGACGAAGTAGAGTCTCTGTACCTAGAAGCTTAACGATAGAGCATCTGACCGGCAATCAGCAGACCCGGGTTCGAGTCCATGCCAGGAATTTCAAAAACCTTTTTTTCCCTGGTGTTATTTCTGTCTTCTTGCTAATAGATGGCCTTCATTGTGCCGCTCTCTGCTCTCTTTGATTCTAGCGTTCTTCTAATGTCCCTTTCTCTTACCTCTAAAAACACCCCTCCTGTTTCTTGGCTCATTGCTCATTCGAGTCAAATTTCTCTTTCTCTTGTATGTATATATAATATATATATATATATATATATATATATATATATATATATATATATATATATATATATATATATATATGGTCAGGTGGGCACGGATTGTAATGTTAATGGTTTTATGGTCATGACAACTAAAGTTTTAAAGTTAGCAGAAATACAAAGCCTCTAACAGGTAGCTCACATAAATATCTTTATTTACTTATACAGAACTTTGTAATAAATTTACCTGTTCAGATTTATGGTATCATTTTTTGAAGACGTGTTTTGTACGAACCGTGAACATATAGGATAGGCTCAGTAAGCTCTTGATACTATTTTCTGTAATATTTCTTTTGATATGCCACAACTAAAATTTAAGGATCTACTACTAGTAAATGATACACTAATGTTATGAAAAGATATATAATATAAAATATGGTTAGAATTGTTATTTTACATTTTTACAATTGTATCAAAAATAATATTAAAAAAATAATAAATTTCTTAATTTTATAGAACATTTTTGAGAAGTAATGCACAGTCCTCATTGTTTATCATTGTCGTAGAATAGGCTCTCGACGATATACCATATATAACTATTCGTTGAAGAAATTATTCTAATATTTCAAGTGCGTGGTAATCTGATTGGCCGAGGTTAGTCCAAAAGGGATGATGGGGGGGCTGGAGAGGCCCATTTATCTTCAATATGCTTAAGAAGTGGAACGGTGCACAAGAATAAATTATATTTCTACCATTAATATAATAGAGTTTTATTAATTAAACTATCAACAACAACAAAAAAAATGTTTACATAAACGGAGAATAAAAAGGGTCGTGGGAATATCTGACTAATCCGAGGATTAAGATTTGGAGAGATTTAAAAAGGTAAACAAATAAAAATTAAAGGGGGGGGGAATGGTTCGCTTAACCATTTAAAACACAGGGTTGCGTTGACAAAAATATAAATGATTAAAGGTAATGCTCAGCTTACGTAATTACAAAGTTGTTGTGCAGAGGAAGACGATGCGAAGGAATCTTCCGTCCACTGGCGATTTCCAGCAGACGGGTTCTTCGGGGGGTTGTCCTTAACGAAGGGAAAGGACTGTCTTCAAAGAGTGAAAGCGAAGTGGGGCTCGGAAGTACGAGCGATCTTTGTGACAGCAAATCGGAGATGTTCTAGATTAACAATGGAGGTTATTGTTGAAACCAAGCGTTGTCTTGAAGAACGTTAAAAAGGGGTGAATTAAATTATCCTGACGTGATGTCTTGGGAACGAGAACCGTTTCTTGACGAACGGGCTTGAAGAACAATGGCTGTTTTAACGTTGTTCTCTTTCTGAACAACAGATGGGGGAAGGGAAACTGTCTCTTGTCAAATGGGCTCAAAGAACAATGGATGTTCTAACGTTGTTCTCTTTCTGACCAACAGGGAGCCTTGTTGACTTGGCGTCCCAAAGGCACGAACCTTGGCACTTAATGGATATTGTCCTCTTTTGGACAATAAGGGGGTTCTCGAGGTAGAGAGTTCCTAGGTGCACAAGGGAGACCGGATCGGCGTGATGCCTCGCGAAGATAATTGGGATCTGATCTGCTTCAATCGGGGAAAGCTATGATATAAATAGTCGTAGCCATCCCCTTGGCGTAGGGGACAATTGAGTGGGAGGCTTCGGGGGAATGCCCCGCTGGCGCTTAAGAAAATATCTTATCTGCCCATAAGCCTAACTCAATCTGGCGAGATCGACGTATGGAGGCGAAACGAGGGAGTGAACCTCCTTGATTAAACATTTGCTATGGTGGGTGATAACGCGCTCTGCTTCCTTTCGCAGATGCACGTGGGTAGCATGTGTTTCTAACATGTGATAGCGGCTGAATTTAAGCGGCCTCAGACCGTTCTATCACACCCCTCCATCCCAGGGGAAGTTGTCACTTCGAAAAAAAAGAGAGAAGGGACATCCACAGAGCTCCGTTTGGATAACTCACTTTCTTGCATCGACCGTACCTTCATGCACCTAGCTAGTATTACCTCAATGCATATGATTATGTTGATCATTTGATTATAGGGGAAACTAACCTTTTAATACAAACTTAACCATAAAAGAGACAAAGAACAATGAAATAATATAAAATTAGTACATATGGGACAAACGAATTCATACGTAATTTAATAGGTACAAATATATACACATACGAGAAAAAAAATTAGACATTGAGCCACAAAATTCAGACATATACATTAACTAATTATATTACAGGAGAATCTAATTTAAGTCGTACAAGACGGTTTATACATACATGGAGATCCTAATCCTACGAATTACAAATTAATCTACACTATTTGGTAACGCATTCCTACTGAGTGCGTCAGCGACCTGATTATGGGAACATTTTATGTAATTTATCTTAAATTGGTACTCTTGCAAGAGTAGACTCCAGCGCATAATTCAGCCGTTGGAGTGTCGTACATTCCGAATCTAGTCCAACGGGCGGCGGTCAGTTCCTATCTGTAATTCTTTCCCTATCAAATACATCTTAAACTTTTTGATAACCCAAATAATAGCTAGAGCTTCCTTCTAAATAGTGGCATATCTCTTTTCGCGGGGTAATAACTGGCGACTAGCATATGCAACTGGATGACTCGTTCCGTCATCCTCATATTGAAGGAGTACACCTCCAATGCCCTCGTTGCTCACGTCGGTCTTAATCCCAAAGGATTTTTCCGGGTTGGGCAACTTCAAAATGGGGGCAGCTGCTTAAAATGAAAAACAGCGACATCATTCCAACGTAGTCGATCGGGGAAATTCTTTTTCAAAAGGGTACTGAGTGGTGCCGAAATTGCAGCAAAATTCGGGACAAATCGCCGATAGTAAGAAGCTGATCCTAGGAATGATCTTAATTGCTCCTCAGTATTCGGGAGAGGCATGTCGGCGATTGCCTTAATCTTGTCCTACTGTGGACCTAACTGGCTTTGTCCTATTTTAAAACCCAAGTATTTTATGGTTTCGTGGGCAAAATGGCATTTGCTGGGGTCAATGGTGAGGCCATTTTCGCGAAGTCGCTCGAAGAGAGCTAATAGGGTGGTAAAATAATGACTCCATTCACGAGTAGCAGCGTAGACGTTATCGAAGTAAAAGGAGACATTCGGAAGTCCATCTAACAACCTTCTCATGAGACGGTTATAGTTACTACAAGCGGTCACGAGGCCAAAAGGAAGGCGCTTAAATTGCAGTAAGCCTTTCTCAGTTGCAAAGGCGGTATATGCTTTCACATCGGGCCGGAGGGGAATTTGGTAATACGCCTTGCACAAATCAAGTTCTGAGATGAACTTGGCGTCTTCAAAAAGGTGGAGGTTTTGATCTACCAACGGGATGGGCTCGGCGTCGAACACAGTTACCGAATTTAACTTCCAGAAGTCGATGCACATCCGATAAGAGCCATCAGGTTTCTTGACCATGACGACTGGGGAAAAATAACTAGAGGTGGAAGGTTCTATTATATCTAAACTAATCAAATTATCGACTTCGGCGTTAAAAGCTTTGCGTAAATGTATCGGCATGGGATAGGGTTTTGAACGGACAGGATCTACGGTCGTTAATTTAATATCATGCTCAAAACTAGTAGCGCATCCAGAATTCTCTGAAATAACGTCGTCAAACTGACATAATAATTCCTGTAGCTGACTCTTCTGATGTGGTGTCAGCTGCGCGTCGATATCCAGGTCAGAGGGTTCAAAACACTCGCTTAGCAGGGAAGGAAGAGGGTAATCAGCATCAGGTTGGATGCACACTGTCTGTATGACATTAAGGGACTCCGCGGGGTAATCCTCTTCAAGCGCCGATGTTTCGTCCAGTGCTACGAATGTATCTCCATGGGCGCGTTGGTGGTACTTTTTTAACAAGTTGACGTAGTAGAGCTTATCGCCTGCTGGGGTACCAATGAGGTAATCTACCGGTCCTCGTACCTCGCGGACCGAGTACGGACCTTTCCATTGGCTCAGTAATTTATTACTCTCTGTGGGAAGGAGCAGGAGTACTTCATCACCGGGCTTAAATTTCGGATCTTCGGACCTAAAATCATGGTTAAGGATCTCAAAGAATTCGAATGGTATCGGGGTTCTGACGGGGACGGGCTCCTGGGCTTCCTTCTTAGCTCGGCCTCGATATAGGGGGCCTGGGACACAGGGTCGGAGCTTACTTGAGGGCTCTGTCCTATAAATACGGAACAAAATTTTATGGGTGCTGAAATGACTTCAGCCCAACCATCATAATAATGACACTGCAGGTAACATCTAACGACGGGGAATCGGTTCGCTTGCCCAAGGTAGTCATGTACCACCGAAATTTTTTCGTGGTTAGGGTCCACTGGGGAAAGGAGCTCGTCGGACACGATGAAACACGTGCACCCTGTGTCCCTGACGAGAGTAGATACACGGCAGCCGTTTACGCTGCCCTCCTCAAATTTCAAAGTTCCCGGGGAACTTTTATCAAAAATAAAATTTACCTGGTGGCCTGACGGAGGGGAAGAAGTTGATGCTTGGGTCTGCACCACCGGGGAAGCCGGGGTGGCATTAATCTGGTGAACTTGGTGGGCTGGTCCGCTTTTAAGCCTAGAATTTTGGGGTACAATTCCAGCTCATCTGGTTTTCTACACCGCAGGTGAAGCATATGAGTGGTCGCTTCGGGAAGAGTGATGGTGGAGAAATCTTAACGGGAGGTTTGATGTTCCGTTGTTGGTTTGGGGGAAAGAAGTTTTGGGGTTTTACGGGGCCCGGAAACTTCGTCGGCTTTCCTTGTAAGGGGCGTGAATCCTTCTTTCTTTCCTGGTAGGTGGATTGGTGAGAATTTCGATTCTCCTTGGGGTATAATTTATAGCTTGCCGCATAGACATCCGATTCTTCGGTACACTCTTTAAAGGTCTGGCACTGACGATCCTTGACGAACGCGCGGATCTCCGTCGGGAGAGACGCCAAAAATTGATGCCACACACGAATTCTGTTAAGGGCTTGTAGTTAGGATCAACCTTTGAGGATTCTAACTAGAATTCAAAATTCCTCTGAAGAATGTATCCGAACTGACGGAACGTCTGCCTGGGTTTAATACGACCTCCTCGAAATTCTTGTCGGTAGAAATCGGGAGTCATATTATGAGCGGCCAATAACTCAGCTTTTAAGGTGCTGTAGTCAATTATACATTCAGATGGTAAAGATATGAAAATGTCACGCAATTTACAATTTAAAAGATGAAGTGATCTTACTACACCTTCAGCCTCCAAATCAAGGTTATTGATCTCGAGGATCTTTTCAAAGTGTGCTAAAAATGCTCCGAAATCCTCTTTATCCCTGAAATTGGGGAGCTTAAATGAGGGATTGGGCGGGGCTTCTGAACGTCAACTGAAGGATTGTATTTCAACCTGTACGCGAGCCATTTTAAGCTGATGGTGAAGCTCAGGTGGCTTTTCCATTCCTCTATTTCTTCTCGGTGAATTTCTCTTTTTCTTTCTTCTCGTTGAACTTCACTTTGCCTTTCTTCTTTTGGCTTTTCTCTTTCTGTTCGTTGCTTCTCTTGAACGGACTCAATCAATTCTCTTTCGGAAAGTCCCAAGGATTCTCCTTGCGCTTTGAAGATTTCAAACTGAGTCGTATTGCACTTGGGAGCGCAATAGTCAACTAACTAAATTCCTTGCGATAAGAATTATGCCTTCTAGAGAATTAGCCTATCCTAAATATGGGCACTGACCTATTTGTGATTGGTTTCTTGATATAGATAACCAATGACTACAATAACACAAAAAAAACACAAACAAATTATTATAACAGTTCCTTGAACTACTCCGGCTTCTTAAGTTTCAAAAAAAAGGAGATAGCAATCGTTAAAACAAAAGGGAACTACTATACTCTATTATTATAACGAATAACGCTATGCTTCACTCGACTGAGACCAGTGTTTGGAAAAATATAGCGTTAAACCTTCCACACTTGACACCAAATTTAAATAGTATATATATATATATATATATATATATATATATATATATATATATATATATATATATATATATATGTGTCGAAGAATAGGCTCTTGACGATATACCATATATAACTATTCGTTGAGGGAATTATTCTAATATTTCGAGTGCGTGGTAATCTGATTGACCGAGGTTAGTCCAAAAGGAGGGGGGGGGCGGCCTGGAGAGGCTTATTTATCTTTAATATGCTTAAGAAGTGGAACGGTGCACAAGGATAAATAATATGGCTACCATTAATAAAATAGAGTTTTTTAATTAAACTATCAACAACACACAAAAAAATGTTTACATAAACGGAGAATAAAAAGGGTCGTGGGAATATCTGACTAATCCGAGGATTAAGATTTGGAGAGATTTAAAAAGGTAAACATGTAAAAATTAAAGGGGAGAATGGTTCTCTAAACCATTTAAAACACAGGGTTGCGTGACAAAAGGTTAAATGATCAAAGGTAATGCTTAGCTTACGTAATTACAAAGTTGTTGTGCAGAGGAAGACGATGCGAAAGAATCTTCCGTCCACTGGCGATTTCCAGCAGAAGGGTTCTTCGGGGGGTTATCCTTAACGAAGGTGAAGGGCTGTCTTCGAAGAGTGAGAGTGAAGTGGGGCTTGGAAGTACGAGCGATCTTTGTGGCAGCAAATCGGAGATGTTCTAGATGAACAATGGAGGTTATTTTTGAAACCAAGCGTTCTCTTGAAGAACGTTAAAAAGGGGGGAATTATTTATCCTGACGTGATGTCTTGGGAACGAGAACCGTTTCTTAACGAACGGGCTTGAAGAACAATGGCTGTTTTAACGTTGTTCTCTTTCTGAACAACAGATGGGGGGGGGGACCGTCTCTTGCCAAACGGGCTCAAAGAACAATGGCTATTCTAACATTGTTCTCTTTCTGACCAACAGGGGACCCTTGTTGACTTGGTGTCTCGATGGCACGAACCTTGGCACTCAATGGATATTGTCGTCTTTTGGACTTTGAGGGGGTTCTTGAGGTAGAGAGTTCCTAGGTGCACAAGGCAGACCGGATCGGCGTGATGCCTCGCGAAGATAATCGGGATCTGATCTGCTTCAATCGGGAAAAGCTATGAGATAAATAGTCGTAGCCATCTCCTTGGCGTAGGGGACAATTGAGTGGGAGGCTTCGGGGAAATGCCCCTCTGGCACTTAAGAAAATATCTTATCTGCCCATAAGCCTAACTCAATGTGGCGAGATCGACGTAAGGAGGCGAAAAGGGGGAGTGAACCTCCTTGATTAAACATTTGCTATGGTGGGCGATAACGCGCTCTGCTTCCTCTCGCAGATGCACGTGGGTAGCATGTGTTTCTAACATGTGATAGCGGCTGAATTTAAGCGGCCTCAGACCGTTTTATCACAATCATTGCATAGATATATTAATAACTTCATTAGGCAATGTAAAATCCCTATCTTACTGTAATAATGAGCTGGAAAATTGCAAATTGAAATTCATATTATTGAATACAAAATAGCCTACAAACCTCACAGAGTCTGCATGAATTTCACTTTTTTGAAAAATATATTAAAAATATAAACACTTATCCTGTTGCTTAATACACTTAGCAGAGCACTGTATATAGTTAAATCTTGCATCTAAAATATTTTAAAAATGCAAAAATAACATCATTTAACACTGATAAAACGTGTCAAATTTTCACATTTCTTCATTTATTGGTTGCTTTTTTACATTTAAAATACAAAACAATGTTACGTGATTAACACACACTAGTTTCAAAACAAATTTTTTATTAATAAAATTTTCACGAATTTCCAAATTTTGTACAGACCGTGTACTACGCGCCATTTTACGTAAACTGTAAATACAGAAATCTTCACGCTGGTCACCGTAATAAAATCACACTCATTTTCCTTCACAATGATAATATTGACCATGGAAACCAGAACCAGAGGAATCACGCAATATTCTCGAACACTGTGGGCTAAAAATAGAAATCGTACAAAAGGCATCAGATACGTAAAATATCTATAACTTAAGCAAACAAAAATGGCGTCGGAGCTCCGAGAGAAAAAGAGGGAGCTGACATCACATCAGACTCCTTTTCTATGCCAAAGGTAAACTGAATCAAACCCATATTTTGGCAAGAATGACTTTTGTATGGTCCGTATCCATTGCACCCAACATATGTATATGAAGAGCAAATACAAGTTCTGCTGGTGGTAAATACCATCATAGGAATTTCGCCATATTTAATTTCTGCCTTTCAAAACCCTTTGAAGGCATAAAACAAAAATCTTTTATTGCAGAAGAAAAACTGTACGTAAACAAAACCTTTTATTTCTAGTCTCATGTACCCATACATGTCCAATTTCTCTTTCCCTTAAATATATATATATATATATATATATATATATATATATATATATATATATATATATATATATATATATAAAGGTGAAAACCAAGCACGCTATTGATAAAAGCATTTTATTTGTCTGGGTTTGAACGTTTCGAGGACATAGCATCACCATTGGCCCTAAGAAGCTAAGTTAGTAAAGAGTTAAAGAATTTTTTTTTCATAACATACTAAATTTGAATAGTGCGATTTTGGATAAGCTGCTTAATACAAGAATAAAAATTTCAATACTTCATGAAAAAATATAAAGTTCGGAAGCAGTTTGATTTATATTTATATTAGGTGTAAGTTTTAGGATGTAAAGTTATTCTAAGGATGGGGGCTATGAATAAGTATTTTAAAGTTATCCAGATCTTTCTTTTGATATATATATATATATATATATATATATATATATATATATATATATATATATTTAAAGGCTCAAGGAAATGGAAATTGATAACACAACTCGGAAAAACGCTAAGGAGAATATTACATGAACCAATGAAAGCTTAAGAAGGAAAATGGGAGATGTAGAAAACGGAAAGATAGGGCAAACTATTTTAAACATTATATGAAAATAAAATAAAGAAGTTGGATTTGAACCTGTGTCATCCAGCGCTCAACGCTTATATGACCACGACGCTCATCGCCAGAGCTACCATCCTGATATGCTGGCTGACTTCTAATGGAACCTGAAGCGTGACACACCTGAGACGTCTTTCACATGAAAAGTAAATACTAAAGTGTAGGTTAATACATTATATAATGATTGCATAAATATTAAATCGGCAATTTACAAAATCTTTGTTATCAAAATCGGATTCAGCACACTCAACTTCATAATAAAAGGCTCCTGCGAACTGTTTTTTTCTTCACGCTGAAATTTGTTGTACAGTGTAATTAACGGCCGTTCACGCATGGGCGTAAGCTGCCGGACGCACGCGGTAAAACACTTCTTCATTGTGAATATATTATATGACATTATACTAGAATAGGTCTTGGCGTTACCCGGATAAAAAGTCCTGTCGCAAATAAATGCAAATGCATATTGTTTGAAATTCTTATATTGAAGCACAAAAAATATCTTTACTTGCTGATAATTATTTGTGAGGTGAAGGCAGATTTAGAAAATTTGCGCACTCTCCCTACCATATAATATCATATAATATACTTACAATGACTAAACGTTTCACCGCGCGCGCCCGGCAGTTTACGCGCACGCATAAATGACCGTTAGGTATGAGTGAACAACGTTGTGGCCGCAGGAACAAATCCGAGTTTCTTATAGATACTGATGATAATATATGATAGGGAGAGTGCGCAACTTTCCGGAATATGCCTTTTCACCACGAATAATAAAATTTGTAATCAGCAAGTAAAGATATTTGTGTCGGATAATATAAGAATTTCGTAAATATGCATTTACATTTATTTGTGGCAGGACTTTTTAGCCCTGGGGACTTCCGGTACCTAGGCGAGTATACACTATGACTTATCAAGGCCTTATCTGGCTGTAGTTTCCACGTGTTGACTCTCCCATAGGACAAGTAATTGATGCACTAAACTTCCAGCTATTGCCACGAGTAGGATTTTTTCAAATAGGAAACAACTTGCTATAATCTATGTTGTAAGAGAGTAAGCTATGTATGTGTGGGTGAAATGTTGCTTATGCAACTGTGAGGTTAGTTCTATGAAGATGTGTGTGGAAGATGGGACAAGTCTAGGAGAGTTACATTCCTACCTTTACTCTCTGTTGGAATCTCTGCTGCGCACCTTTAGCCCCCCCCCCTTATACAGTATTTCTACTACAAATCTCTTTTTTTTAACATCTGGTCCAAATGCGCTGGTTGGTTTCGCCTTTTCAAAAACAAGCTTTCTTCCCGCAGGCTTTGACTGCGGCTGGTTTCGGCGCATCGTGGAACGCGACCCGGGCCCAGCAGTACGTCATGTCCCACCAACTCCCAAATGGGTCCTTCGGGAACCTCTTCGACACCAACGCCGTCTTGCCACTCCTCGGGGGTAGTTCTCTCCTCAACGTGATCGATATGCCCTGTCGAGACCAGATAATGCCCGATGTCGTCCGCTTCGTTCAAGAAGGTGAGCTACGATCTTTGATCCCCACGATATAGACAAAATGTCACTATTTCTTCTTCTTTCTTACCGAAGAAGAGGAGGGAGTACTGCTCTTGAAATCACGGTGCTCCTTCGATCGAAGGCATCTGAACGGCATCCTTGTCAGTCCTAATGTTTAACTCGCGTGAAGTATCCTCAGTCGTGTTAGGTCAATCCAATGGGCATGGTTGGGTAACCTTCCCTAAGCTTCGAAGCGACTGTAATATGGGTTATGTACTGAATTGGATCGCAACTAGCCGATCGCAGTCGTATTTAATGGGATTGACTCACGCTAGACATCGGTTAATCGCAGTGTTCCACAACTATCCATTTTTGGCCCATTGTTGTTTCTATGTAATAGACATTAATGCCAATGATTTAATATGCAATATTTAAAAAATTGCGAACGATATATATAGTTCAGAAATATATTTAAAAAAATGGCGGCAGTCTTGTAAATTTACAAAGAGTAGTTGAAAAATTCGATAGATAAGAGATGAAGCTCAACATAGACAAGTGTAATGAAAGCCAAACCACAGCAAGAGTACAACACGGGAGGCTCTATTTTAAATGTGGTTACTATGAAAAAGATTAGGTTATATAAGTTTCGAACGTGGTTTCATTTTCAAAATAATGTATTGTAGTACCCTCCAAAGTGAACCTCAATTTGAGGGACATCGCCGGGAGTTTTAAATTTGAGTCGAAAGATAATATTCTCCCATTCTATAAATCGCCTCGTCCCTGCTCGCCCAGAATAGCGGTGGTTTAATTTTGGTTTCGAGACTCATAGAACAATGGTTTAAGGAGCTCTGTTACCCTAGTCAATAAGGTGCTGGATTTTCACGTCCGGGTGTCGATGTCGATCCTCAACGTGAGCGGACACTAAAACTTTCGGCGCTCGTAGGGAATACCCTCCAATCACTCTAAAGCATCGAGTCTGAGGCATGCGTGCAGACAATTCTATCCATAGAAGTCGTCATACAAATAAGCAATTCCAACACCGCTGTTCCATTAACTAACTTCCTAGCGCACACAAGTCATCACTATTTCGTTTAGGGGAATTAGGGGAAACCTCTGAAAGGGGGTGGGGGGTACATAAGCATCTTTCCCTGACCAGGTGTCGATGGTGATAAACTTGATGTACGAAAAGTTTTCTGGCTGTTAGTAAAGCACCGGAGTTCCCATCGGTCGAGGATTGCTCCCTGGTGCCCTGCCTGGATTGATCTCCTATCCGAGTCATTGAAAGCACCTCAATTATTATGCATAAAGAGATCATCGATAAATAGAGTATTACTAATGTATAAATTTCTTAAAAGGCACAACTGCTATTTATCGCTCCGTTTCCATTCCGTTAACTCATATCTGCTCTCCCTTCCTGAATAGGCGATCTTAGGGACTTTTTCCCGGCACCTTAATTATTTAATTCTTTTGAAAGGCAAGAAGTCAATTCATGGGTATCCATTTACGTTTAGAGAATGCCAGGTATTTTGTGTCCCCTGTACTAACAGCAGTTGCATCATTTTTCCTTGGCCATGGCCACAGAAAACACGTTCCCCTTACAGCTTGCAGCATACTACAATTTATCACACTTGCACATGTAGGTCAGTCGCGAAGTAAATCAAGTTTATATTGTTTGCGACATACAACCTGGCTCTATTTTTCCATAGGCTTATAAAATAATTGGTCATTGTAGTCTATTTTGCGTGAAGAGTATGCCTGTAACACCCCTTCCTGAGTCCTCGATCATCATGGGGCTATTTTTTTCGTCACACTACATAAATTCTTGTTTTCATTTTCTATACTTAATATTTTGCATCTCTCTCCCTATTTCTAACTCGACTCTCCTTGTTCAAATAAACGGAATATGATGTTAAAACTGCGCTTCTATTTTCTATACTCCCTGAAAGTTATCTTACATGCGTCTGACCGCATGTTTGACTTAATATCATTATGAAAAATAAATGAAGTCGACCAGCGGGAAAGCAAAGAGAGAAAAGAAAAGTTAAGCGAAAGGAAAACATTTATCCACGTTTTAAAAATCACACAATCGAGAGAGTCGACAATATCATTGAGGAAAGTATTTCACAATCTATCAGATTAATTAAAGAAAGAAACATCGAGAAAACTGCGGTGTGTTAAACCGATAAATAGAAAAGGAACAGTCATTCAACTTAGATAAGTATTGAGTATATTACGTGCTGAATGTGCAGAAGTAGACAGTAGACTAGTCGTTCAGCGGGTGATTGAAATTAGATGCAATTTTAAAGAAATAGATCAGCTATCCCACAAAACAAAAAGGTGGAAGATTTATCTCGATATCAGGAAGCAACATTTTAATCTGCTTGAAAACTCTAAGAGTTTTAAGTGGGATTATGATGCAGACGGTCAAATACGGTGAAAATACTCAAAATGTTGCGATATAATAATAAAAACAATTACTAACGAGATCATTGACACAAGAAGAATGGAGACCAGGTCAAGCACAAAAATCCAAGGAAAACCATCAGTAGTTAGCATGACATCATTAAAGGAGCACCCTGAGGATTTTTTAATTGAGCACAAATTGCTGGACAACAAAAAGAACGCTTTACGGAAACATCTTTAGAGAAATTGCTGCAGATGTCATTCTGATATCGAAACACGGAGTTAACACGCATAATGAATAAATTAAAGTTGGAATTATGATATGTTAATCACAAAGTGCTTGTAAGAGCGGTACGACGGTGCCACTTTTGCGATAAAGAAAGGAATCAAATACAAACAACTTCGGAGCTTGGAAGAGTCCCATATGGCGATAGAGGTGGAGCTTGACTTAGGAGATATGGTTATAGCCAGCGGATACTAACCAACAAAGGAAAGACCCTTTTCCCACACAGTCTCTCAGGGGCCTATCTGGCAGAAGAAGCAACAACTTTAATGAGGGTTCTCAATCCCAGATGCTAGGAATCCGGCTACAGGACAACGAACGGAATAGGAAGGAACGTTAACACCTTTCTGTACAGAAATATTGTCCAGTGCATTGGCCTTGACTTCTTCACCTTCGTCAGTGCAAAAAGTGCCACAAAACCAGACATTTATCTGGCCAATCGTCAAATACTGTTCAATTACTACATGAAACAAATCCTGGTACCATGCAGTGACCATAGAGGGGTTCTACTTACAATTAATATGAACCCTATACTGGTCCCAGTGATGAGCAGGAAAAACTCCAATAGAGCAGACTGGGCACGATAAGAGGAACCCGTTCGAAATTGTCAGTCTCCGATACTGGATGAGGCAATCCTCAAGGAAATTGACGAGGCACTCAATGACCTACATATCAGATTAATCGATACAGAGAGAGAACGTATCCCTAAATCCATTTATATGTCCATCTTGACCTAAAATGGACCGATTCCATGAAGAATTTGTACCGTGAACTAAAGGTATTATATAAAATAAACATCATAAGAGCATTAATAGACATAATGCAAAGAGGCAAAGAGATAAAAGAAGAAATGAATCAAATGAGCTTGGAACAGCAATTGAGAAGATGGGACGATGCGATCAAAAACCTCGATCAAGATGCCTCACTCAACGAATTCTGGGATAAAATAAGAAAACTTAAGACGAAAAAACTAGAAATCGAAGCCAAAAAGGAGACATGAAATCAAATGAGAAAGACAGAAGAGATATTCCGTGAATATTGAAAAATATATATTCAATATAACATAAGTAAAATGAGGAATAAAGTATAGAGTTTGAACACAAAGTGATAGACGAGCTATATAAATAGATACATAGGGCGCACCCAGATCATCAGGTGGACTTAGAGAGGAACAGACAGCGTAATGGAGATGCCGAAACTACTAGGCGTACTGAAAGCCCAGGATAATTAGGGCTAACCACAATTAACTATGAATTGGCACCACCTAGCATCATGGAAGGAAATATAAGGATATTTAACGCTTGGCTAAATTCAGGATACATCCTTGATGCTTTCAAGACGGATAAAATTATCTTTATAGCCAAGCAGGAAAAGCCACCGGCGAGAAAGGAAAGCTACCACCCAATTGCGTGACTGAAATTTGACGGAAAACTTTTCGAAAAATATTAAATAGAAGACTGGTCACTCTCTTAGAAGAGAACTCACTATACAACGCATACCAATTCGGCTTCAGGCAGAAAATAAGCACGGATATGGCAATCAACGTCATCGAAGAGAAGATTTTCTAAGCAAAGAAGAAAAAGGAGTTACGTGGACATTGTATGTCAGTATGTATTAAAATCATTTTAAAAAGTGTGGTATAAGGGATGGCAGCATAAGATGATATAGCTGTCACGAAGAGAAGTGCGTACGTCAGTATATGGACAGTGGGCGTTCCAAAGTTCGACCTAAGAACAGAACTTCCTCAAGGGGCTGCTTGAATCCAACTCTGTACTCGGTGTACACCGGAGATGTCCCAGCATCAGGCAACCCTACTCGCCTCAAACTTCAATTAGCGGATGATATAAGACAAATAATTCAGTACCATATGAGTAACGCGTCTATGTAAACTCGTATATCTGCTGCAGAAATAAAAAGACTTAACAACTATGAGGCCGAATTGAAAATAAGAACAAAATGGGAAAAATTCGATACGGTCTCGATCGGAAAGACCATACTCTCAGATATCATTGGGGGAATAGACGCTATCCCTACGCCACCGGGTGCAATGTACTCTGGAGGAAGATTACTTGAAACGGGTACCGGAAGCACGTCTCAGAAAGAATTTTAAAGGTCACTGCGGCAGTCAAACTCTATATACATTCCCAAAGCTCAGAGAGAGAATAAAAGACGATTTACACTGCTCTGGTAGGTGTCATACTCTTCTACCCCGCATCGAAGCTCTTCTGTACCTCAAAAACATAGGACAAATTACAGACAACACAGAATAAATTTGTATACCTAATTACCACAAAGGTGGTCCTCATATATGGCACAACATGTGATTTCAGAAGTTCTTTATACACTTGAACATTAACTGTGCCCTTCGAGTGGACAAATGAGTCAGTACCTTCCGAAATTATGCCCCACATCATAACGCTTCCTCCACCAAACTTGACGCTGCTCTTCACGCAGTTCACTGGTTGTCTTTCGCTTGGTCTTCAACGGAAGAATATCCTGCAATCTGAAGTAAAAAATTGTACTTAGATTCATCTCTGTAGTGTACTTTAGACCATTTATCTATTGTATATAGAACATGCCCATTGGCGAAGGATAATCTAGCTTTCTTGTTCTTAGGGCTGATCAATAGATTGACTGCTGGTGTGCGAGATTTTAAAGATCTTTCCGACAGGCGATGTGATACTGGCTTTGTGGGGACACTAATGTACATAGCCTTATTTATTTCTCAGGAAATCCTTTCTGATGTCTTGTATCGATCTTTGTTTGAGATATGGACGATGGCTTGGTTATCTCTCTTTGAGGTTTTCCTAGGCCTACCAGTAGAAATTCCACTGATACATGAGTCTGTGCTATCGATAAGTTATATAAGATTATGTACGACACTAAGGAGCGTTCAATCTTCTCACTTCTGGTTCTGATTGAGAGATGATCCTCTTGACGTAGCTTAACAATTAGCTTCTGGATATAGGTAGGTGTAGTGGGTCACCCTGACATTTGTTGCTCGGAACCTGAAAAGGTAATGACTGGAAGTGTTAAGAATTTATGGGAGTATGTTAGTACCCTAAATTAGTTGTTTGCCTCAAAGATAGAAGTAATAGAATTACGCTGTCCAGATCTTTTTGAGCACCATATTTTTTTTATAGAAAAATGCTCTTTTATACGTAATCTGCAGTTTCATTCATCCTAACATATACAACATATAGGCATGCTTAGTTTAAATCTGTAATTTATTTTGCATCATTTACCATTATTTGGTTTGAAGCTACTATAAGTTTAGTGATGGAGACCTAGGTTTCGAAATCATTATGGTTGCTAATATATATATATATATATATATATATATATATATATATATATATATATATATATATATATATATATATATATATATATATATTAGTATAGTTGGGTAGCACTCTTTCTTAAATGCAAATTTTGTTGAAGACCATTGTGTATTTTGCCTTAATTAATTTCCTTTGGCAACTTTCTCTTCTTCCAACTATATTTTTAATTCCATCTTGTAGATGGTGGATCACTTGTCCTGAGGTCATGTCTTTTTAATGAATGTGTTTGGTAAAAACCAAAGTATATTGCTTACGCTCAACCCAGGCGGAATAAATACCCCTTAAAAATCGTTGGGCCTCTCCCTCTCCCTCCTTGGCCGCTCACTGAGCGCCAAGAAGGGCAGGGGGAGGGTCGGAAGAGATGTTCTTTGTCCCCCACCTCTCTTCTCATTTCATTTCATCTCTTTCAATCTGTCAGATCCTCACTCCACTCATTACATCGGTAAAGGAGGCCAGAACATATCAAAACGCTCCGACGATTACCGAATTAAATCGAAAGCTTAGCAATTTAGTTTGTTTTTTACCAAACACATTCATTTAAAAGAGAGATGAATACTGGACAAGTGATTCACCATCTACAAGATGGAATAAGAAAGATAGTGAGAAGAAAAGAAAATTGCCAAAGGGAATTAATTAAGCGAAATACACAATGGTCTTCAACAATATATATATATATATATATATATATATATATATATATATATATAGATATATATATATATATATATATATATATATATATATATACTTGTACGTGTTTTTTGAGTTGTAAGATGAAGGAAAGAACTTAAAGGGAGAAATTCGGAAAGAGAAGAAAAAAAGAGCGTGCGGGATTAAGAGAGAGTTTGCCCAAGCAGCACAAGACGTGAGGCAAACTTGAGATTGTTCTCTACTTCGAATCGTCGTTTCGTGATTCAGTCCATTTAGCTTTGTATTCAATTTTAGACTAATTTGCAGTAATATCACAAATCTAAATAAAAAAAAACGCCTCAGCAATTTCCTAATTGTATATAAACAAATAAATTTAAATAAATCAGCGAAATTCGCATTTTGTCTACTCAAGAGTAGTATTACACAAATCAGCCTACAACACCGAAAAGAGTATCTCTGTCTGGGAGGTCCGTAGGGAAGTAGTGATGTTTGGAGAAGTTGTAAATGTGCTGAAAGTGTTTAGCCAGATAATCCCAAAGCAGGAGTGCGCTATCAGCATCTCCATTAGACCTACTAGTAAATACCATGGATAGCGACGGATTAAAGTTAGGAACTCTGAAGATTTCGTACTCCAAGAGCTCTTTACATTCATTAAAAGTTCCTCATTTGAGTTATTAATTATAAACATGTCCGCGGATGGATTTACCAAGAAAGTCTTAAGAAAAATACAAACTACTAAATTGGAAATATAAATATACAAGAGTTAACGGCTACGCCACTCCTTACATGAGGAGCTTGCTCTTCGCAAGCAGACTTTCGGTCTGTTGCCTACGCTCTATCTGGCTATAGCAACGGGCTTTTGGTCTAAAATTATTAAAAGGTTTCCAGTAAATATCACATAATAATTTACTTTCGGTTTATTTTTTCAGATCCATGGTCATTTTCTAGGTATGAAGGCATGAAAACACTTTTATTGGAATTATTTTGATATAGCGAAAAACAAACACTCAGAGCTCTTTTTTTCCCATTTATTTGCTTTTATATACGAATTTTTAAAAAAAACCCAGCCATTCGTTACTTTTAATACATTTTCTGAACTTTACAATTTGCCATTTTTTTGTTTTAAAAAATTCCAAAACATTCGATAATCATATTTATTGTTTCTGAACTATTAGAAAACACGTTTATAAAAGCTTCAAATATACGAGTGAAAAAAATCTTAGAAAGAACTAAACAACTAAACTTAGGTGACTCACAAACTAAAATTCGAATTATTTAAAAAATTGCATTTCTAAAATATCGCTGTTCGCGCTCTCAGTACTTTGTTAACGAAGGGGAATTTAATGTGCACGAACGAGGATGGAGACGTACAGTGAGGATGAACAGAGTGGTGAAAGACACATGATGAGTGTTTTCAGGCCTATTCTTGGAATTCCGTTCAAGTTGTGTGAATCCCATTGATAGTGAACGGTTTTGTCAACCTTTAGCTGATGAGGTAATATTCTTACACATTTCTTCTCAGTACCGTAGTATTCATGTATGTGGACACATGGAAAAATACCGTTTCTTTCATATAACCAAACACAGATATGGCAACAAACGGCCTTCGGTTGTTATTTTGTGTCTTAAGTGTCAGTTTTTCTCATCGTAAAATTATGGTAATGCTACGGACGACGCGCTCGATCGTTCTTCGAACTTTTGTGTCATAATGTTTCGTCCTCTTTTTCTTTTCACTTGGGCGAAAAATTGAAGAAAAACGAAAAGATGGAAAAAATGGCAAAAGTGACGTTATAAAGAAAAAATAAGTAAATCTTTTTTTACTTAGTTAATTTATATTGTTTTTTGAGTTGATTAATTACTATGTATTTGTTAACCGATTTTGTAAATACTTTTTGCAGGTTTGTTTACTTCTTACGTGTATTTTTTCCCTTTGTGACTAGAACTAGTGTATTTTATTTAGTATATAAATACTACAAATGCATAATTACGTTGGATGAATGATTCCAAATTTAATGAACTAAATATAATTATTGTTAAATATCATTATGGTAGTCTACCTATTACTGAATCGTGGTTCATATAACAAACCGGGACTTTCTATTATCATAACAAATTTCGGGTTATACACTTTTACGCGAGGCTAGTCTTGTAAGAGAATGAAGCGGTCTCTTGTTTTAGGTTAAGAGCAAATTAAACTATGAGGTGCTAAATCGACAACATAGCGAGTTACTCTGGGTAAAAATCAGTTACGAGAATGTTTGCATTACAGTTGTTTTTAATTTTCCGCAAGTTGATTGGTAAACAATGAGTTTAAACTCGAATTACCATATCTTGAATGCACCTTTGAATAATTATTTCCATCAATTTGTCAAACACCCTAAAAGGGTAAATAACAACTTTGATTTAGTTTTATGTAACAAAGAAAATTTAATTGATGGGGTTGAAGTTCAGGAAGCTCTTGGGAATTCAGATCACAACTCATTAGTATTTGACATTAAATACAATTTTATTATAGAAAAGCGGAAAAGGTTCCTATATATACAAATTAGCAAACTTTCAATCGATAAGAGATGAATTAAAAGAGTGAGCCTGGCATAGAAACCTTAATGATAAGTTTCGTGGTATGACATTACATTATATCAATACCATATTATATCTATGGAGGGAGGGACCAATAACTTAAAGGCTAACGGACAAGGGACGGAACGCCACGAGTTTCGACGCGCGGAACACCGAGAAAAGAGTGCAACGAGGTCAGGTAAAATTTGGGCAAGGGCACAGCTCAAGGTTATTTAAAGAGGCATGTACAAAAATATAATTTTATTTACATAAAATAAGAGAATTAATAGGAAAAATTAAATTGGTGAACGAGGGGGGAATTGCAGAGTTATGCATCAGACTCTGAAGTTAGAAATTAATGCGTTACAGAAGGAGACTATTTAAATGGGGAGGATTAACTCAAATGGGTTGCTGAAGGGGAAGGGGGCTGGCTTACGGAGGATTCCGGGTGAGCCGTCAGGGTAAGATTTTAGGGGTGTCTTTTGCAGGCAATAAACGTGAGGGCGAGGGCGCTCGGAGCTTCTGAGCGGGAAGTTCACGTGATGACGGTTCTCCAAGGATGGGGGGGGGCGGTAACGTCCGGTCCAGGGAAGAGTATTTCGGCCACCCGAAAACGAGGAGGGGACGAGGAGGGCTTCGACAGGAGTTGATGAGTGGAGTCGGAAAAATCGCTCGGTGGCGATCGTCAAATGGAATTACCACACTGGCTGGGTTAATTCCAGGACACAAAAGTTCAGCCGTCACTTTCCTTCGTTGGTAGCACCTGACTTGGAACTAGGGGAAACTTCTTGGGTCCGGGCGAGACTCCTCAATTCTGTGTCTCCTACCTGGAAGATGAGCCCTATATATCCGAGGCTTCCCCCGCAGGGGTGGGGGGAAACAGCGCTACTCTCGAATGGCCTCGAATCTTCACGCCGAGGAAATTCTAACCCGCGTAAAGGTGGTCCGTGGTGGACGCGGTTCAAGGCTACCGCTTGTGGATGGGGGGAAGGGCTCACCAATTTAAGCCTAACCAAATTCTAGAATCTTCTTCAGCGCATGGACGTCAATTCCATGCGAGAAAAGAAATTCCACGTGGAATTCCCCCACAATAAGAAACCTACTTCAGCTTATTGCGCCTTTATTGACCGTATTAAAGATGTTCAAATAAGATGTATCCCTCATAAAAATGCTTAAAAAGATGGGATGGACAAACGTTTGATTAACGAATTACTCAAAATTAGGATAAGAAAGAAAAGGTGACTCTATAAGCGGTTAAAAGGCGACCAGTCATTATGCACACTCGCGACAATAGGATATAACTTGGATTTAAAGTTGGTTAACAGATGTTAAGCAAAAGGTCCTTTTAAACGGGGTTACATCCGACTAGCTGCCAATCGCAAGTGAAGTTCCTTAAGGCTCCGTTCTGGGACCACTCCTATTTTTAATTTCTTAAACACCATAAGTTCTGGAATAAAGCGCCAATTAAATTCATTTGCTGACGATATGAATTGAGGCAGGTAATAAATTATAAATAAGACGGAAATTGTTTACAAATTGTTTATTTGTGGACGATTTAGGCATGAAGCTTGATAATTCCAAATGCGGGCTTTTACAGTTTGAAAAAAATAATTCTAAATTTAAATACAATATCCAAGATACCAAGCTTATAGAAGTAAAAGAACATGTAGATCTAGGAGTTAAAAAACATCATAAATTAAATTTATTCTACTCAGTGCATAGAAGTTAGAAACAAAGATAAGAGTCGCATCCTTTATCAGGTACTCCACCCCAACACGAAAAACAGACTTTATTAAAACTATACCCGTCGTTAGTCACACTTATGTTGCTCCCTTCTGATCTCCACAATTAACTAGTGATATTAACATTTTCGAAGTATTGTTGGGTCCTTCTTTTTTTCAGAGTATTATATATTTAATGAATTTAACGCGCCAGTCTGATACTACTCTTTAGGAAGGGAAAAAATTCCTCTATTGCCTGAGAGACTCTTTAATTACTGTATCACGAGAGTACCACAGCGTTTAATCCATTTTTCAGGAAAGAGCTGGTCAACACGTAAGGATCCAGTGAGACACCAAGAATTAACCAAAAATATATATATTTTAAATTTATCAATTAACTCAAAATATTTACACTTAATTCTATAAGTTTAATATTGTTCGCAAGATTTGAACAAGGGCCTATTCCTGATGTGAATCCTGATCATAGAAACGTAGGCTCCACGTAAATAAACCAATTGCCAGTTAGTTAATTTATTTAGCCCTTTTAGGACAGCATTTAGCTACAATTTACGTTCCTCTAATCTAACTAAAAATATGACGGGAGTCACTAAATATTATCTCTCCTTTAGTTAGCATGGGTACAGCATTAAAATCCTACTTAATCAAAACAAATATATATAGTCATTCAGAATTACATGATCTTGAAAGGAAACAGGGGTTGACGTATGTCGCTATCTTGGATTTTTCACGATTCTTCGCGTTGAAGCTGGCGGATGGAGTTTATCTCGGAGATGGTGAAAAATGGCTTCAAATCTTCCTATGACTTTATTTATCTGGTTATACGTCTAAAAGACGGCGAAAGGAGTTGTGCTCTCTGGCTCAAGGAGTACTCCTATGGGCAGCTCTTAAGTTCTTCTATTATCCTCGTCTTCTTCACAGGGTTACAAAACTGGGTTTTGTTATATGAGGTGATCCCGAAAGTAATAACAGGGACTTACTTGGGGTTTAATACTTCTTTTCTCAAAATTACTGAGATTGCGATTTGAAAGTCACTCGAGCGTGAGCGGGTCTTCTTTTGTCAAATTCCTATTTGGCACTTAGGAATTGCGATCCAGCCAGACCTCTTGATAAGTCTGCGAAGGATAAATCGGTATGGCACCGATAAGAAATGGAGACGAACTTCAAAGTGTTAGAAGTCGAATTCGGAACTGTGCGAGGGACTGATCAGAATGATCTAGTCCTCTATCGTCTCTAACAGAATAATCAATGATCCATTTTTTCTTCCTCACGGGGCTTATTTATAGTTCAGCGACCACCCCACCTAAGGGGAGCGGGGTAATGCCACTGAGGGGATAGCGAGGAGGGAGGGGGATGCTACTGCGGAGTCCAGGTCTGCTTCTTAATGAGAGGCACCGACGAGCGTCACATTATTTCTCCTCGGTGTTCTTTTTGATCTGACACCGCTTTGGGGGGCGCTTTAACCGCGGGCCTCCGGACCTCGTAGATAATCGGATCTTTTAAGAGCTGCTTAATGGCCTTTTGTGGCTACCTTGGTCCTGCAGCTCGACTCGACTACTAACTCGGCGGGGGAGATCAAAACCTTTCGGCAGTTTGACTGTTAGTCAGACGACTAACGTTCCCACGCCCCTCATCTTCTGGTACGTTTCTCTCGCTCTCTCCGACGAGGGAGTTTAACATATATGTACGCTTGGCTCTCTGGGTGTAGTTATGTTATAATTCCTCTACAAATATGATAGTGCAAGCTCAGCGTCGCTATACGAAAATGATTGGGGAAATGAAACATGTTTGCTGCGTTGAGAGGCTTAGAGAGCTCAATCTCTTTTCTAGTGAACATAGGAGGAAAAGGGGAACAGAAAAAGAAATATATATTATCGATTAACATACGCGATACTACATAAAAATCTAGGGGGGGGCATGGTAGCGACGGGATGACACGACAAAAAGATGACTTTGCCTTCAACAACGGCATCGTTCAAGTCTGGACTAAGTTCCCACAAAAAGTAGTCAGCGCTTCAAACATCGATATTATTTAAAACAAATTTGATAAACTTCTAAACAAAAATTAAATTAAATTAGAGTCCAAGTAATGGATAATGTGTCGTGAATAGAATAGCTCTGTGTAGGTACCAATAAATTGCTTGTTTGTTTGTGCTTTATATTTTGGTCAAGTTTGTAAAAGCTGAAGTCAATTTCATTGAATAACCTTTTACTATGCCACTTGACTTAACCTTTTTTGCCCCATGCCCCCTTCCACCATATTCCATCTGCAAGATGATTTGATTAAAGGTGCATTCCAAATATTATGCAGAAAATCTGTTATTTTTAATCATTTCGCTGATACACATATACTTAGATTATTTTTATAATGAAGTTTTGAAAATATAATATTAGAAAGTTTTGCAACTTTGATTATGTTAGATCAACTAACAAAAAGATGAATGGGATTACCGTTATTATAATTTATATCATTCTTATGAAAATTAAATTCAATGAGCAACTGCGATTTTTCCCTCGCCAATTCCCGATAGTTAGAGGAGTGTTCGAAAAGACACAACGAACATCGTTTTCAATTATCAGTTGATTTTCTTTCATTTGCATTTTGCAACACAGTTAAAAAATTCTGACTCACAAAGATATTTGCAACATAGTTGAAAAAGCCTTACTCGCAAAGTTATGTCGACACAAATGGACACAATGCTCGGACAGCTTTCTGCTACTTTAGGTTAGGAATATATCTTGCTCGTAAATCAAATCGGTTGCAAATTGTAAAATTGATCAGTTTCTCGAACATTGCAACATTTTTTTGTATTGATCTTTCTCTTCCAATTTTTAAACTTACTTACAAAACCATTCAAATAATTAATGAATTTTAGGATGTCATTATTTATTCATTGCATCTGAAAATTCATTTTTATTTAGTTAATCAAGAATATAAAGCAAATAGGCAAGACACATGTACTATTCCTCATCATCCAGCGATACAATAAATTCCATCTTTCCCAATTCTACAGAAATTTAAAACCCTTATGTTGTTTTACATTGGTAATAACATTGTAACTATTAGGCCGATTCTAACAAAATTTGAAACCATATGTCGTTTTACATTATCTTTCTAATTATGTAATTTCCAAAGTCTTCCCAAGGTTAACCAGGGAATTATTTGGTAATAACATCATAAGTATTCAACCGATTCTAACGAAATTTGAAACCCTTATGTTGCTTTACATTCTGTTTCAAATGTTATAATTGCCAAGGTGCTTTCGAGAATAGTCGTGGAATTATTGAAGGTCATAAGGTCATAAATCAGAATAATAGAGCATGCGACTTTGGTCAACAGACCTTGATCTTTTTGAGAGCACCTGATGACGTGAAAGAAACTTTTTGTCATTGGCATTGTATTGAGTGAGTATAAACTTTCTGACAATGTTGCTTCAGCATTGTTGGTTTCATACAATGATTTTAGAAATCTTTGGGAGAAATAGCACATTAAGATCTTTATTCTGGAATGGTGATGATGTATATGAATTCATATTACATACATAAATCAATCTATTGTTCTTTATTTGCCACGCATGATGGACTCCAAATTCTTTTAAAAAAAGAAAAACGCCAAAGGAACTATAAAGTTAATCTTTTGACCGATGGCAAAGTTAAATACATCTATTTATAATTAATTTTAATTTAATCTACAACATGAACCGGCTGTAAAAGTAAACGCTGCTTGTGATCCTCACAAAAAAATACATATAAAATTAACAAATATGAGAAGATTTCCACGCTCAAACTCCCAAATTTGAAATTTGGCTAAACAAGCTAAATCTTTGCTTCGCAATCCGCAGAAGCCCTGCAAAACTTCATATTTTTATTTTTGTTTTTCAAATTTAATTGGAGTATTTTGGTAGTTTTAAAATAACTTTATATGCAATTAATTTAAGTAATATTTTATTCTATGAAAGAGATCAGCCCAGATTAGCTGCTAATTATGTAGTAATGTTATGTATTCGTTTACAAAATGTTTCCACTTTAAATAGCTTCCTACTTTTAAACAAAATTATGTGTGGCAACCTTAAGGCCTGTTATGGGGAACAATTTGATTCGGTTTGTGGCCCAATTACCGCCCTTTCCCCTGAAATCTTAAAATTCCCGCCGTCATGTACGAGGGGCGGTCAATAAGTTTTGCAATTCAGATATAAGGAAACGAGATATGAATAAAAGTGTTTTATTATTTTTCAATATAACTACCCTTGACTTCAATGCACTTGCGCCACTTGTCCCTGAAGCTTCGAATTCCCGACAACCAGAAATCTCCCGACTGCTGTTCAATCCACTCCTGGACGGCGAGCTGGACATCTTCATCGTCCCCAAACAGGCGTCAATGCATTGCAGCCTTGAGCTGGCGGAATAAAAAGTAGTCGCTAGGGGCCAGATCTGGACTGTAGGGGGATGGTTGAGCTCCTCGAATCCGCACTCGCGCAGGGCAGCTCGTGAAACTCTGGCCTTGTGGACTTTGACGACGTTGAAGTCGATCATGGGGCGTGAGGTTTCTAGGGACACAACGGGCAGAGACCTTGGTCATGGCCAAATTGTCGTGGATGATGTTGATAACACTTCCATGTGATATTCCAAGTTCTCGCTCGATTTTCGAGGCTCATCCTCTCCGCATGGGCCACATTGTCATCGTTGGTCACGTCTGACGGGCGTCCTGGACTGAGGTCATGTTCAAGGGACTCCCACCATGGCGGAACTCCCTATTCCAGCGAGCAATGGTTGCGTAGGAAGGGGCAGTGTCGATGTACACTGCAACCATGCGTTCATGGATCTCTTTTGCATTCTTGCCTTCCTTGGTCAAAAATTTGATTACTGCGCGTTGTTTAACTTTCTCCATTGTTGAAAAATTTGTGGATGACGATCTGCGATCAGCTACTGCTTCTTAAATAGACGAGGCAGGAGCGTGCGGCTGCAGGTCCTGACTTGTCATAACTTGTCCTACCACCCCTTCAAACAGCCATCCCCCTTCCTCTGTTTTGCCCTACCGATTTGCAAAACTTAGTGACCGCCCCTCGTATATCAATTGAATATCTCCGCTTTTTGTCAAATTATATTTTTTTCAAATACGTTGCCCACCCTGTAGATAAGATTTCAATAGGAAATTGAGGGTGCCTTGTAGAGGATGACAAATCATGACCTCTCCAATGTATTTGCTTAAATAGGACTCAATCATTCATTTGTTTAGTTATTTGTAAGTTATCTAATTGCATTTGCTTAGCTAGATGTCACTTTTACTCTTCCAATTAATCTGCCGATTTAGTAGTCGATTTATCCAATTAATTTCCTAACTATTAACTTAGTCACATAACTATTTTGAAAAAGTTGACAGAATTGAAAACTCCCCATTAACATCGTTCCTCCTATAAAGTCTCTTGGTAGAAAAGTTTCTTTAATTGACAATATTCTTTCCTTGATGACCAGGCCACGCCTACCAGGTAGAGAAGGAGCCTTCTCCCGATCAAACACATCCTTCCCTATCGTCCCAGGATACGGAATCGAACCATACAGGAAACCACTCGCCCCATGGTAAGTTAAGCTTACTCAAAATCTGCTACTGGATAGCAAGGAAAATAAGA